>OY804595.1:48311961-48448975 GCA_963680895.1 Fragum sueziense
TCTCAAAAGCAAATTTCTTCATTTTCCACGATGTTTTCTATGGTCATTATTTTGTGGAAAGTCAAAAGTCACTGTGTGGTAATGTGTTAACACCAAGTACAATGGATAGAGTATCATACAGTAGACGAGATTTTATAATAGAGAAAAAAGATGTTTCAAGACCAGACTGCGATCAAATGTATTCTGATAAGGATCCATTCTGCTTATATACATGTAATTATACTCCTTGCAGTTATTGATAATGGAGAATGTGGATCTTGATCAAAATGTGTGCATGCGCATGTTGATCTGGATCCATAGCGTTTTCAAATGCCATAACTCTTTTCCAAACAAGACCTGGTTAAAACGTCTCTAAAATATATGGCTTTGGAAAGGATTGAGGGTAAAGAAAAATACTGACATCTAGCATTTTCTATATTTCAATTATTGATAACCACACTATGATCTTTCAATATCATTTTTTAAGAGTTAACCCATTCCCAAACGACGAAATTTTAGGGCGGTCCAATGTGATAGCTGCTCTAGACAACAAAATAGATTTAACTAAAGGTAAAATATTGGATTAATGTAGCTTAGAAAACATTGAGGCAACAGAAGAAAATGCTGGTTATCAGCACCTTCTTTTGCGTCAATTTTTTCCAAGCCAATTCTATAAGGGATGTCAAAATCAGGACTATTGTTTTGGAAAGCGTTAATGTTGTGTTCTACAACAGCTAGCTATGAACTTGGACCATCCTAGAAAAGTGTTGTTCTTGGAAGGTTTATGGGACATTTTTCTTGACACATATATGTTTTGCTTAACTTCACAAATGCACAAATAAACAAGGTGTCAAACTGTCACAAGATACGCCCGTAACACTGCTTTATGTCGAAAAGGGGAGCAGGTTGGTAAAAGTTTCATGGTCCTACCTATTATACTTTTTGAGATATGCCCTGGACAAAAATGAAGTATGAAAAATAACAAAGGGCAATAACTCAAAAATAGGCCAGGTAGAATTATGGTTCTTTTGCACTGCACTCCCCTTTGATGAGATCTATACACCCATGAAGTTTCATGATCCTAGCTATTTTACTTTTAGAGATATACTCCGGACAAGATTCTAGTATGAAAAACAACAGAGGGCAATAACTCAAAAAATAAGCCAGGTAGAGTTAACGTTCTTGTGCACTGCACCCCCCCCCCCCTTGGTGAGATCTATACACCCATAAAGTTTCATGATCCTAGCTATTATACTTTTAGAGATATACTCCGGACAAGATTCAAGTATGAAAAACAACAAAGGGCAATAACTCAAAAAATAAGCCAGGTGGAGTTATGGTTCGTGTGCACTGCACTCCCCCGTGGTGAGATCTATACACCCATAAAGTTTCATGATCCTAGCTATTATACTTTTAGAGATATACTCCGGACAAGATTCAAGTATGAAAAACAACAAAGGGCAATAACTCAAAAAATAAGCCAGGTAGAGTTATGGTTCTTGTGCACTGCACTCCCCCTTGGTGAGATCTATACACCCATAAAGTTTCATGATCCTAGCTATTATACTTTTAGAGATATACTCCGGACAAGATTCAGGTATGAAAAAAAAACAAAGGGCAATAACTCAAAAAATAAGCCAGGTAGAGTTATGGTTCTTGTGCACTGCACTCCGTAATGATGAGAAGAATATAACTGCCAAGTTTAAAGTCAATCGGACTTAAGGTGACAGAGTTATGCTCCGGACAAAGAAGTGGACGCCGCCGGACGCCCGGACGCCGGACGCCCGGGTGATCCCATAATACGTCCCGTCTTCGACGGGCGTATAAAAAGTCCTTCATGGGTTACAGCAAGTTTGTTTATTTTGTAAAACATTCTATCACTGGTATTCAGCAGCTAACTTCATTTGTCTGTAATGAAACAAATTACAAATTTTTGTCATTATTTTGTTTCTAGTTTCTACATTGTGCTCAAGTTTCCCCAAAGGACAAGCTTTTAGACCAGTGAAATTTCATAAAAACAATCCATATTGGATTCTGTACTGTTCAAATTTGTACATGTATAATAAGCCAAGGCCCTTCACATTTGATGATAAATCAATATTCAGGTATTGAACATTGACAAAATTTTAACATATGTCAAAATCGTAAGTCAAATTCATGCTACTGGACGAAACAATTTACACAATGTAAACTGATCTACCATATGTCCATTATGTTTTTTATTCAGAGCTTCTTTGTCTGGGTAAATAAAACATGTAAACTGTATATTGATAATTAAAATGTACACATTCCAGTCAGACACATACATGTAAATGTATAAATCATAATGTGACACCTTTTATAAACAGCAATATTTCAAACTGATCTATGCTGAAAAAGCTTGCAGACAATTATATGCACTTTATGGTGAAGAAAACATTATGTTTAAAGCAGACGTCAATTTTCATTCAGAAAGTAGTTTTTTGTCATATTTTGTGATTTTGAAAAAAAAAAACAAAAAACTTTGTACATGATGCAATGAAATCTAGATTGTTTTAGGAATGAAGAGTAAATGCATACCATTCTGAAATACAACCAATTCCACCAGACTTTTTATGGCCGATCCACATACCATTGTTTTCACCATGTCTGCAAAAATGATTATTGACATACATGAATATATTTTATAATTTAGATGCATATATCAAATTCATAACATGAAAATGTACAAATCTGTCAAATGCATATATGTATTTCAATACTTACTAGCGTCATTACGAAAAGTAAAACTTTTATAGGTTCAGCCAAGTAATATTCAATATATGATTTAATGAGTAAGTAGCCACAACATAACCCTTTTTATAATGAATTACACCTAAAAATATTCGGGTAGGAGGTAATACAGAAGCAGATCAGACTGCCAATATGTACTGAAATACCTTATTCTACATTTCATCATCTGCTGTTTTGTATTTTGCTTTAATTATTATACCCAAAAGTGACTTATAGGCCCATGGGGCCGGGTGTTGATAGTATCATATTGGTTAATGTACATGATTGTATAACACATGTCACTCTAATAAAAGTTTACTTACTTACTTACTTACTTACTTACCCCTGTGAAAACAACCAAAATGTTCCCTGATCACTGGTGATCAGCACGTGTTGCGGTTAGCAACAGACCTGTGCATTTAACATAATCTTTAATCTAATGTGATATTCGTTTCAAACACTATTTCCTTCTTGGCTTACAAACAGCAACAATTTGACAGTGCAGTTAGTGATTGAACAAACCTGGTACTATTTTATCTGAATTATTGAATCTATACATAAAAAACCTCACTCACTGAAACCATTTAGATACAGGAGTTTTGAACGATGGCTAATGGCGGACAGCAGGATATTCCCGATAAAGGCAAGATGGTATATTATGTTGCCATTCAAAGAGATAGTAAGACAGCAGAATGTGTTTTCCCCCAAAATCATTGAAAATACAATTTTCTGCTATCAACATACACATTTTTGAGAAACTCATCTTAATGTCATCATCATGACAGAATTATACATACTTTTAGGAATACACTAAAATTGTAAACAAAAAATCAACTCACCTGAAATGTGTCTGGTACTTGGCCTCACAATTAGGCCTACTCACAATTACTATTAACTAACTTGAACCCATGTAGATTCTTGTTTTATTGCTGAAATGTATAGAAATCATATTAAATCATAGTAATTTAATAAATATACAATACAAATGAAATTTCTTATCTTTCCTCAATATATTCTGTGCTATTGGCTATAGATTAACATAAACATCTTGGCACTGTGATCAATTGAGCTGAGTTCTAGAAAAATAATCTTTGTTGCATTTGAGAACAAGATGGATCCAGTTCAGCCTGCAGGGGTTTTCCTAGCCATTTGGGAAAAGGGGTCTGGCCAAATTGTGCTTTTTTAAATGCCAAATAGATCATTTTGGGCAAAAAAGTAAGTGAAACACCCATTTTCCAGGATAACTAGTGTTCTAAATTTGTTCTGCTTTTTGACTGGGAAAAATGGAAGAAAATTTTCTTTGTGAACAAAACCCTTTGCTTTGGAAACGGCACTATTTTCCGGTGGCGCAAAAATCATATAGGAAAACTGCACCTGGCCAGTGCATATGCATAGTGTGATCAGGACCACTTTTGTCCTCTAATAGCATTTCCGTGATCTGTAGCAACTACTATAGAGCATCATGGGTCCTGATCAACCTGCACTTTGGAATAGTCTGATCTTGGTCAAGATCATGGCTCATTTGTTTTGTTATAGAATGTAATGTAAAAAATTATGAAATTAGAACAGTGTTAAAGTTACCCTTTTATTTTTTGTCATCAATGGTGATTTTATGAATGTCCCTATATTTTCAGAAATGTCTCAGAATGAAACTTTTCAGGGTCAGTGAGACATTTGTTTCATCCTATCAAAATCCATGGAAGAACAAACAATGGCAAATCTTAGAAAATGAACACCCCATTAATCCTAGCTGACATATCATAGCCACAAACTTGATGGAAGGTTTTTAGGTTTTTAGGTTTATGAAACCCAGATCAAAATTTAAAAAGATTACATAAACTTGTGCAACTACATTAACCTGTTGCCACACATTGGCGCTATATGATGTCCAACAAAATAAAGCCTTTTGAAAACATTGTGGAAAATTATGAAATTGCTTGTGACAAACAATTTCTTCATTTTTCACAATTTTTTCTGTCTAAGAAGACCAAAATAAGGGAAAAACTCTTACACTAGAAATTGTCATCGGCAACCAGCTTAAATTTTGGTGTACTGCACAAAAATTCATACATCATGAATTCATGTTTTTGATCATCTGACAAATGCGGATGAAAATGCATATCATCCTGTTATCATATTATTTTCTGGGCTAGAATATACATGTACATAATTTCCCAACATTTTAATGTCAAATTTATTGTCTGCATAATCATCTTGATCATAGACCATCTGCCATAAAAACGAAACAGACTTATCCCCTTCAAACATAAAATTTATAATTCTGATAGAAAATGCTTGTGAAAATGCATTTCATCCCTTTGTCTTAATATTTTCTGTTTTATAAATTAAATCAATTTTATGTTTATGCATTTTTTGTCATTTGCAGTAGTTTAGAAAGGTCCAATGATATTTCTTTTAAAATTTGGGAACAGCTTAATTCAATGTGAATTTTTTATAGATCTTGATAAAACCTGAAACACACCTTTCATAAATCCTGGTGTACGTGGGTCATCCAATAAATAATGAGACTGTTCCTATTGCAGAAATACCTTGACTTATGTGCTTTCAAAGTACCTATATTCCTTCAATAAAAGATCTTCCCTGTATAATGACAAAATTCAATCAGCGGGAAATTCTTCTGATTTCGGTTGCTAGGCAACCAGTGTTAATGTGTCACATTAGACTGGCCACTTCTACTTCCAATGCATTCAAATCTTCAAAACATACACATCGCGATGATTCTTTTAACTTAGAACAATGATCAAAGTCTTGAGGACTTGTGTACAGAACATTTTGTGGCTGCACTAAAATATTCCAATTATAGAGCGTCAAAAGTGACGTCACCCTGCCTGCTTTTTGACGTCATGCAGAACCAAAGTCGTACGTTCATGTAGCTTTGGTTCTTTCTTGTAAAAGACAGATCTCAAGACAGATATTAAAATATACAATAATACTGTACATTGATTGCTTCCCCAGATTTGACCAATTTTCAGATGATATGCGTTGATTTACATGGACAAAAATCGTCATTTTTGGATATTTTTCTTCACTTTTCGCTTCTGTTTACCGACCAAAGGTTGGTCTCTTCTGCCCACTAATCCTTTCGTCCTTAAACATCCGAACTCACCAGAAAACAGCTGTACATGACAAAGCTTTGTCAAAAATAATTTTTAGTTAGATTTGAAATATCTCTGTCCTAGTTTTGCCCTAAAATAACGAAATATTTATACATGCACATTTTTGTCTTCCGCCAAGCCGCATGAGACGCGTCCATGTTACAATTGTTTGTGTCACAGGAAGTGATGTCATAAACGTGACGTAATAACACAACAACATTTGGTGCAATTTTTCTATAGCTAATATGTTAGGCTATGTATGTGCCAAGTTTCATTAAATTCTGTCTGACAGTTTTTGAGATATGACAACAGTCTCACTTATTATTGGATGACCCTCGTATTCTTAGTAATTTCAGTTAACTCTCTCCCAAACGACAAAATTTGAGAAAGCACCAATTCCAAAACTTCTGAAGACAACAAATTGGATGTTGATAAAGATTGGGTTTGTGTACAATATAGCACAGAAAAAATTGAGGGTAAAAGGGGAAATGCTGATTATCAGTATTTTCTTCTTTTGCCTCAATGTTTTCCCATGATGTTACCGTTCGACATGTCAAGACCAGATCTTGTTTGGGAAAGGGTTAATGGATATGTTCCATAAAAACTGAAACACATTCAAACATTTCCCAAATCAAGTGTTTAAACTTTTTTACTTGCCTAGTATATATTCTAAGAGCATTCTGGTAATTACTAATTATTGTGTTTTAGTGTTTCATGCGTTTCGGTATTTCTACATACTGCCTAGAAAGATATAATTTGAGAAAGTATTGTGCAAAAAGAAGGATTCGACTTGTGCAATACAGAATTTGGTTTTACCAGTTAAAACTTTCCCAAACGACAAAATATTACAACATTCATATCAGTGATTTTTTTTCTTAAAAAAACGGTCGTTATTGGGCCCCTTTCCCCTCTCTGAGGAATATACTTTTTTCCCCCATTTTAGAGAAATTTTCCCCTCCTGGAACTAGATTTTTTCATGCAAATAAAAATCCAAATCATAGTTAGATTCTTGGCATCTCTAACAGTTCTAATGGTTCTTTGAATGTCCCATTATGATATACAAGCAAGTTAAATGCATTTATAACACTGTATTTGAGAGTATAAGCAGGTATTGAAATTCCCCTTTTTGGGTGTTTACGCGAAAATTTTCCCCCACCTATGGGCCCTGACCGTCTTCCCCCAAAATTAAAAATAAACACTGTTCATATTCTGGTGCTGCTGCAAACAACAAAATGAACGTTGATAAAGGTATGATTTGTCACAAATTGTGTACAATATGGCATAGAAAATATTGGGCCAAAGGAGAAGATCCTCAGTGGCGGATCCAGAGGGGGTGAGGCACAGGTAGCCAACACGGGCTGGGTTAGTGTAGTAATTGGAGTTTACACAAAAGTTTTAAATGATATGATATAATAGACAAGGTTAATGACTAACCACTTCGATGTAAACAGAAAATTTAGTCGACCGTCAGCTCACAATGGAACTTGCACAAGTAAAGCAAGACTAGTTCGAGATGCATGGATAAAATCATTGCACATAGCAGGGTTTTCCCCAGAATATTTTGAAGCTGTAGTGGCATTGGTAAACCTTGAAACACATTGTATTCATGCAAATAACTGTGAAAAGCCATAATGGGAAAAGAAATTGCTCAAATTGAGCAATTTCTTCTTTTCTAATGTTTTTTTTACAGAATTAGTACATTTTAGTATATATAAGAAAGCACAATTTATCATCAATTGACAAGAAATACCTCTAAATGTCTCACTTTGAAGAGCATTTTGAAGAAATTAAGCTGTGGGGTACTTTTGAAGCTGTTTGGCATTACACTGATTAACATGAAGCTGTAGTGGGGCAGATACAGCTTATTGGGCTGGGGAGAACACTGCATAATAAATGGAGACATGTTTTTTGTACCACCCAACAACTATATTTAGTCCAAAATATGAGTTAACTCAAAATTCAATTTACAGTGCTGACAATACTAGACAGCCCTGGTGGTCAGGAAGCGCTCCACAGGCCTGATTGTTTGTCTTGTTGAATGCAATTTCAAATGTTCAGGCTGCACAAACAAGCAAGCTAAAAATTAAAGCAAGTGAGGTCGTAATACTATGATCAGTTTTGTCTTAATTTGTCAATATTTGCAGTTGCTAAAGTTAGAACAAAGTCAAAATAAAGCCGAAAATGGCAATTTTGTCAATTTCAAGGGCACATAACTCATGATGTAAAATTCAGATCAAGCTGAAAATAAAACCCAGGCAAGATCTTTTAGTCACCATCAATTCTGTCAAAGTTTTGTCCTGGTTATTCAATTTTTGTAGATTTTAGAAGAAAGCTAAAGTCAAAACCAGCTAATTTTGAAATTTCAAGGGCAGATAAGTATGGTTATTCTGATTCAATCCAAATGCTTTGAAGGAATCTGAGAGGGGGTCACCCAAGGATCACTCCTGTGAAGTTTGATTGAAATACATCCTGTAGTTTCAGAGAAGATTTTTTTAAAAAAAAGTTTACGGATGGACGCACGCACAGATGCACGCACGACGGACACACCGCCATGACAATAGCCTGCTGGCCTGACGGCCAGTGGAGCTAAAATTTTTTGGAAGGGCCATTTTCTGGAAGGGCCATTTTCTGGAAGGGCCATATTGACAGCACATCCGATTGGTTGGAAGGCTTGAGGTCAGCCAATCAGAATGTCAATTGCGAGGTCACAGTCAACAAGAATTCCTATGGAAAAGTGGCCAGTAATCTACCTTCATACAGTTCATACAGTCGTCGAGACCAGATGCACACGAGGTGCATAAGCTAGGATTAGCTTTTTAAGGCCCTTTTCTTAGTTTCGCACTACACTTTTATTTATTGCACTGAGGACTTCCGGTTTCATATAATTTCTAGAGTCCTAAGCACTACACTGATGACACTTACTTCTTGTAAGCACTTTGACTATATTACACTCATTGACACATTTTAATTGAAATTCGCACTAAAGAAACTAGCACTGATCTTAAATGTTTGTTCTTGCACTCGAATCTTAAAGAAAACCTAGCAAACTATGGATGCTTACACCACACTTTTACTAGTACTCTTTGAAATTAAGCAAAAAAACCTCATTAAGCATTACTAGATTCAGATGCGCCATTGACAATTTAACGAAATTGTCATTGAATACATGTTAATCAACATTACATACAAATAATACCCACTTTTATACACTATGTACATGTAGTGAAACACAAAAGATGTGGATTAGGGAATGAAGAAAAGGTATTCTGCCCCAAGTTATCATACTTTTTGAGTAATCTTGGTATACACTATTTGTACATGCTAAACAAATTAATTTCTTGTATGGAATATTGATAATTATTTTCTTTCTATAATTCCCTTCTATATGGATCCTAGCATACTACATTTTGTTCTTTTATTTGTGTTGAAACTTTGAGACTGAATACAGTTTCACATTACTACCTAACATTTAACCCCTAATTATAATGTTACTATTACTCTCATTTACTCTTTTTTTTTATTTCTTTTTGTTTTATTCATAATTAATAGGTTATATGCTTGGAGTAGCCTAATTATAACAACTTGGTACAAATTTGCATTCATTGACCCATTGTTTATTGAGTCTAGCTTTGAATGCATTTAATGTCTGTGCCATAATCACATCATTTGGAAGTTTATTCCACATATTCACTACCCTCTGACTGAAACTGAATTTCCTGATATCTGTTCTACAGTGACTTTTGGTTATTTTTTGATTATTGCCCCTGGTCACCCCTGCGCCTTTCAGGTTGAACAAAGGAGTACTTGTTTTGTCGATATTGTTAATCAGACGGTAGACCTGTATTAAATCACCTTGTCTGTTTTTCCTTATCTTTCTAGAAATGTTTGTTTTAATTCATTATTTCTTACTTTTAGCCCATACTACACTAAACCAGCCCATGTTGGCGGGTGAGGGCCCAGGGGGGTTCAAAAAAATCCCCCTAGATGTAGCGGCAGCCCAATTATTTCATTTTCATGCAGAAATTCAGTCACAATTGTGTAATAATAGGAAATCGAACCCCTCTATTGGTTATGTTTGATCCCGTATTCCCCCCTCAAAGATATCCTGGATCTGCCCCAGATGCTTGATACAAATGTTCACCATAGACTTTCAGTTTCGGAACGTCAAAACTAGGTCTTATTTTGGAAAGAGTTAAGCCCAAACTACAACATTGTTGATTGGTCGAAATTTATTTGGTACGAAACTCCTTTGCTTTTTGAAACCAATAGATCTCTACATTAGTTTTGAGTTATAGATATATTGAAAATCCATAGATTTAGACTTTAAGACACTTACTCCGTTCACATAGTTCTCGAAGCCGATTTCACAAGTGCATACAAGCTTTACAACTTCTGTGGTGCTTTCCCAGTCTAGCAGAAATTCTTTTTATGATTTCCGGTTATCGTATGTGATGTCACTTCCTTTTTGACTTGTTGGTGTCACACCACTTCAAATTTTCCTTGCAATTTTCATGGTGAATGTCGCCAAAATTAGTCGACCAGTGAAGACGAAACAAGATGGCCGTTGATCAGTCATAAATCATGGATTGATCCAAGAACGAAAACACGTGAGCAAGCCTAGGTCGACTTCGCTTAGGCCTTTGGTCAAAATTTAGCTTTGTTGTTCTATTTCTTTAATTCACACACAATTCAAGAACTTTGTTTATATCGATATCAATTGATCGACTCCTTCTGTCAGGTCGTTTTGATAGCGTTTAGGAAGGGGATTATCAGTTTATTGCTGAAAAAATGACGTTAAAAGCCAAGGGCACGCGTGTCCGAAAATGCGAAATTACCCCCCCCCCCCGCCCGAAATTTCACGGAAACCCTCTGATTTTTCCATCCAATTAACATTGAAAAAATCAGAGGGTTTCCGACATTTTTGTTTCCGTTTAAATTTCAATCTATAGACGAGCTCAAGGCTGCAAGCGGCCTTTTCGCCCGTATCAATTATGTAGTAGCTGGCAGTTGTTTCTTTATTCAAGAGTCCGCTTTTATGTTCACAGTGCATCGAATGCTTTTGTTTAAAGGTTTAGAACTGAATGAATAGCAATTAAGTTTCTTCCAAAAACAGACTCAAGCTGCAGTTGCGGGGTTTTAGAACCACAACGGCGAAATACTATCATTTGTCCGAAATTACGTCATATATAGTTGCTAAAATTTAACCATATGCTTTCAAAGTTGATTCACCTTTTTTATACTTTCTGGAATTCGGGGTACCTCGCAGTACTTCGGGATAATATCCTAGTAGCCCGTAGTTATTCGCTGTAGATCGGTGTACCTCGGGTACGATTCGTGTAACTCGTCGTAGTTCATCGGCGTGTATCGGAATTTGCTCGTAGTACATCGGCTTTATTCGGTGTGTATCCCGATTAAGTACGATATAGTCGCCGAATAACGCCGATTTACCTACTACGAAGAACGCCGATTCAATACGACGTGCGCCGAGGTGCGCCGACTTGGCCACGATTTTCGAAATCGGGAGAAAAATTTGCGCATGTTGAAATTTTTGTCCCGATTTATTTTTGATCCCGAATTGGTGCCGATTTGAATCAGGATGTACTACGACTCTCCCGAAGTACGCCGACTTCTCGCCGATTTTGAAATTTTCGAAATCGGGATTAAATCGGGCTCAGTGGGACCGGGGGGTAAGCGTGTGGGATACGAACATAAGATGACTGGTTCTTTTGCTTTAGAAAAATTCACCGTGTTTTCGCAAAATTGTAGGAATTTGTTCAGACTTGAAAATGCGGTTCCCTTTACTATCTAGTTTGTCAAGCATACGCCGTTTCCAAGAATTCAAGTGCTCGTAACTAATTCCATTGAAACTTTAGCTACGGGGTTTGGATTACCGACAAACGATGAAAACTATAACGTGTTAATGCTTGAGGGCCACACAGGCATATTATATAAAAGATATATCTAATGATAGACAAAAAGTTCGCACGTGTGTCTAATCACACAGGCAATTTGTTGGCAGTATTCAACCATAATCAAAACAGCGCAATTGCCAGAAGTGTGATTTAGGTAGTTATTTTGCATGTCGATGTTACAGAAGGACACAAGATTTCATACTTGAACTTTATTTTCAAAGACAAAAATGTGATACTTTAATCCGAGTCTACACTGATGAAAATTCGCTCTTTGACATTTGGATGTTGATAATTACGCTATAAATATCGACATCCAAATATCAAAGAGCGAATTTTCATCAGGGAAAACTTGGATTAGTGATACTTATGATTACGAAAATATGTTGTCATAGAGTCTATTTGTTTCGATTTTGTCCCAGTGGTGTTTAAGGACACACTGTTTTATTCAGAATTGAAGCAACATGCCTTTAATGTCTTACTTGTTGCCACCAGCATTGTCATAAAATATATTACTTGTCAACATAATATTCTCTCTACAATCAAGTATTACAAAGAAAGCAATTTGGGTTCATTAAGAGATCTAAACAAAGGCGATAGTTTTATATCCATTAACCCTTTTCTACTCAAGACCTAGTTTTGTCGTCTCTAACAGAAAGAGGTTTGGAAAAACATTGAGGCAAAAGAAGAAAATGCTGATAACCAGCATTTTCTCCCTTTGTCTCAATATTTTCTTGACTAAATAGCACACAAATTACACCTTTATTATCACAATCTTTGTCGTCTGCAGCATCTTTCAAATTGTACAACCCTAAAATGTTGTCGTTTGGGAGCAGGTTTAGTCTTTCAAGTTTATAGCCACTTCTGTGTGATCAAGATAGGTTGTTATTACTTGATATTTGTAATGCAATTGCCTGGAGAAACTGACTTGTCCCATAAAAAGACCAACTTTCCAGAAATATTTAAAGCATTCCATTGCGTTAGAGATGATATTTGAGTATAATGGGTTCATTGAAAGTTGGAAGTATTGAACATGCCTTTCTGTGCATAACGAATAAGTAGGGAAAACGTTTTGCACATGGAATGTTGTAATCGTGCTGAAGTTTTTCCCAACAAGAAAGTTCAAGAGTGGTCCAAATTTAAGTGTCATAAAGTCCATTATAATACAAAGCCTTTCATTAAAATATAGGATATGTTTTTAGTTAATAAGATATTGCGTTGAAAGGAGCAACGCTGTTTATTAGCTTTGACTTTAAAATGTCCGATTTGCTTGTTGTAAAATAGGTCTTGATAAATGACCCGGCAGACCATCTCTGGCAATTTCGCTAGAGATGCTCTGTCAGGCCATTTTTTTCTAGACATATACTTTAAACAAAGAATACATTATGCTTATGTTGCTTGTGTTAATATGATAGCTTCTGGATAATTTGTCGTAGTTAACAGCCAACATCCTGACATTATCGCTCGCTTAGTAAGACATTAACCCTTGCCCAAACAAGATCTGGTTTTGACGTCTCTATCAGAACAGTATTAGAAAAAACATTGAGGTAAAAGAAGGAAATGCTGATAACCAGCATTTTCTCCTTTTGCCTCAATATTTTCTTTGCTATACTGTACACAAAATCGGTTTTTATGAACAATTACTTTGCTTATATAAATGTTAATTACAGCTAGCATACCGACATTATCGTTTGTTTGGCATGGCTTAATTAAATGAAGCTGTTTGGTGTTATCGCTTTTAGAGAAGGAATGCAGATAAAAAAAATCAATGTCTTTATAAAAAAAAGTTGTATACTATAGTAAAGAACGCATTTAATAATAGTAGGATAATAAAATATAGATAGACTTTTTTCAACGTTTTCCTTTCCTATCTGTTCTAAAAGGTTCTATAATAGGAAAGTGAAAACTAGGGTTGTTTAGGCTATTATGAATTATTTTTCGCTTCTAAAATCGAATACAGGAATTTGAATGTTTCTGAATACTCCTGAATATTTTGATTTCTATGCAGGGTGCGAAGTGTTCGAAACTTTTACATAACTCCAAATAGATTTATCTAAAAAGGATTAGTATTTCGATGTAATCTGCAGTATTCTGAAACATTTTCCCTTCCAAGTTTTGTTCTGGATGTAGTCTGTAAATGCTTAACCCTTTCCCAAACAAGGCCTGATTTTACGTCCCTAATAAAGAACATGATTGGGAAAATATTGAGACAAAAGAAGAAAATGCTGATAATCAGCATTTTCTCCTTTTGTCCCTATATTTTCTGCGCTGTATTGTACACAAACCCTACTTTCTTAGTCATCCTTTTTGTCATCTGCAGTAGCTTTCAAATGGGACCAATCTTGTTTTTTTCCGTTTGTGAAAGGGTTAACCCATTATCATGTATACTTATGCAAATTCATAGATGTTGCAGACGACAATTTTAAGAAAATGGAATTTTACATTATTTGACCTTTTTGGGTAGAAAGTATTGTGGGAAATGAAGAAATTGCTTGTCGCAAGCAATTTCTTCATTTACCGCAATGCTTTCCAAAGCATTTAACTCATGGATAGTCATAAAGAGTCAACGTATGGGAAAGAGTTAACCCATTACCACACATTGACTCTTTTTGACTCCTAAAAATGAAATGACTTTGGAAAACAACGTGAAAAATGAAGACATTGCTTGTGACAAGCAATTTCTTCATTTCCCACCATGTTTCTTAAAAAAAACGACCAGGAAATTTAAAATTTCATTCACTTGAAATTGTTGGCTTCAGCATGTTTGAGTTTGAAAAGGTGAAAAAAATTGGTGTATGGTGATGGGTTAAAAAAACAACCCTGTAAAGTTTTCCCTTCCATGTTTTGTTTTCGATGTAGTCTGCGAATGTGGGGTATCTGGAAGCTATCTCGAACATTTGGACCGATCATATATTTGCAAAAACAGTGTGAGAGAATGTCAGAATACTGATAACTTTTTGTAGGTCCTTTTCCAACAAAGTACGATTGCGTTTGTCGCGTCTATACAAAACATGCCCTTGTCAGTGCGTGTGAACTTGGGTCAGATTTGAAATAAATAAAAAATGTAAAATGCAAAGTATGTGATTATGACAAAAATATATGGACATCATTTTTCCATTTAAAGGGGCCCATTGTAGGTTTTTCAGGGATCAGAACAACATTGGGGACAGTCAGAGTTTGCATTGTTGTGTGGTGCACTGCATTATGTAGGACCAAAAAGAGAAATTTAGCGCTGATACCATTTTTCCCACTATCTATCAATGTCCAGTTTCCTGCGAATGTGGCTATAAACATAAATTGCAGGTCAGTCAATTATATACAACAAGGGCGGAGACTGGATTTTTTTCAAGGGGGGGTCCAAGCCCAAGATTTTTTCCAGGGGGAGGGGGGCGGTCCAAGCCCAAATTATGGCTTGAAATGTAGTAGACGCAATCCCAGTTAAAGGGGACAATTGATGTCTCCGGCCTTTAATATGTTCTAGCTGCAAATAGTCAACATTATATAAATGCCCACCACACTTATTTTCATCCAACACCTATAACTAAAAAAATTATCTATAATTTACGTTCGTAAGAACTCCATTTCTTATGAAAATCATGTGACAATCAAACTAGGGGGTACGAAAAACCGATGTCTCCGGGTATAAATTCAAACTTTCAAACCAAAAATGTCAATTTCAACAATAAATTATCCTAACAGAGCTGTCCTTATCTTGTACAGAAAACATAGAGCTCCATAACGATACCAAGATATATATAAAAAATGTAATCCAAAATTCGTAGAACAGCCTCGAGTCCCTGTCTCCAAAATTCAAAAACGTACGGGACACTTTCTTTAAAGCATAGAAAGACTGACATAAATCTACATTTAATGCATTAATCTAGCGTAATCTACTTTAGTATAAATATATATTATCAAAAAGAAGTTGTATTTTGATATACCTTTGTCAATATTTTTAAAAAAAATCAACATCTTTCTTAAAAAAAATACCGTAATTTTAACCCCGTAACGTACGAGGCACAAACTAAAGTAACTCTGGTCAAAAATGTGTAACTATAAATAGTTTTATTCTTCAAGTAACATCACTATTCGAAGTGTCTTCAAATATGATGAAAAGAATTATGCCGATTACTATAATAGCATTGATACAGCAGGCCAAATAAAGTTCGGTACATATTAAAAAGTGACGTACGAGTCCATAACGTTCGAGGCAATTTTTAGTTTTCAGTTTTTAAATTGCTGAAGTGGAACGTTTCCTGTCCTTTATTTATGTGTTTTGGGTTGCTTAAGGACTCCAGTTTAAGCAAAATAGACTTTTAATGCACATAATAGACTGTACACGTACTCGTACTAGTCTCGTACGTTATGGTATTATAATTACGCTTAATTGATACTATTTTTACAATATTGAGGAAAGTTCCACAAACTATGCCGGTTTATGTTGATATATGTAGGAATACATTCATACCCATATAGATTACACTAGATTGATGCATTAAAATAGATTATTTCAGCGTTTCTTACCTTTATAAAAAGTGTCCCGTACGTTTTCGTATATTGGATCCATCAGAAGTAAGGATGTCTAGCAAATTTTGGATAACATTTCACTTAATTAAGAAGTTATAACACATACCTCATGTGTGAAAACAAAACGAACATCTCAACTTTTATAAATTGAAATTAATTTGGCTAGGAAGTTTTAATTTGTAAAACAACACACCCATATGGCTTATAGAGTTGTATTTATTTTCATTTATTCATTTCATTATGATTCTTTTGACAAAGTGTCTGGCAAATGGATATTGCCTGATAATATTATGATTTGATTGAAAAGGTAATAAGACAGAGGCTGTGATGTTAAAGAAAAGAAATCATATTACGTACGGGACAAGCTCTAGTTACGTTCGGGACAGACCCGTTTTGAATAATTGTTGATTTATGATAAGGCATTGACTTTTCATTTCCGTATATCGATTAAGGGAATAACTCATTGCTTTTGTTATACAATACGAGAGAAAATTAAAGGTTGTTTGGTGTATTTTAGAAGAGTTGGAAGTAGTCAACGTTCTAAAATAAAGGAATTGTACAAGGATGGCCGTTTTGTATTTTCATTCGCATAGGTACAATTCGCCATTTTCACCCATATTGTCAATTGATTCACATCTTTCAAACAAATACTCACCCAAATGTATCGGATTTATTATTCTTTAGGTATTACTTAATGTGAAATTAGACACACATTTCGCAAAGGGGTCTATTTAAAATACGTAGTTTTTTATGCACACATTTGATCATTTAACAGTCTATAAATCCAAAACTAGGCAAGCCCAGTTGACAAAACAAGAGAAATTTGCGCAGAAGATGTGATCCATGAAGAAATTGTGTCCAGAATGAGTGAATGGTAAAATGAAAAATTTCGAAAAAAATTTAGTCAATTGTCCACTTTAACTGGGATTGCATCAGTAAATATGTAACGTTACACTAAATTCATATAGTCAAAATTTAATTTTCGGCCAATGCCAGGGGGGGTGGGGGGGGGGGCTCCACGACACCCCCTCTAGATCCGCCTATGTACACTATTTCATACGATATTTCGTGAACATATTTTTACCTCCGACAACAAAGCATGCCTGATATGTGTTTGACCAAATGTGAGACAAATAAAGACATAATGTCGTCACCTGTATAGAATTTTTGTTTTTTCTTTTCTAGGTATGACGTGAATGAAGTAATCAACCCTTTTTCTAATGATGTTGTCAAATCCGAAGAAGTGTAAGCCAAATAATAAATGTGTTCAAAAATTGAATTTTTCATTTAATAGGGTAAGAAGCATTCAGAGGAATGGGAAAATGCAGGAAAGTAATATATTTTTCTTTACCTTGGAGAACTACCGGTATATTAATTTTATCGTGTTGTTGTATCATTTTCCTCAAAGATACTTCAAAACCAGGTTCTAGGGTATACTATCCTTTTCAACTAAAACCTCGTAACTGCAGCTTGTTTTGAGCTGCAGTTACGAGGTTTTGGTTGAAAAGCATCGACATATCCTTTTCATCTTCTTGAAAACCTTCAATGCATTTGCCAGGAAAGTATTAAGACAAGATAAAACATACAACAGCTGAACTTGTAAACAATTCAGATGTAAATTATTCAGATTTCTTTCGAAAGACGTCAAATTAACCCAAAGATGGATAACGCTATTAAACGAAGTTTAGCCGATCGCTAAATCATGCTGCGTACATAACTCTGAAAATGAACGCTTGTTGTTTTGGAATGTGGTGAAAACCAAGTACAATGGTACTATATCGTTTTCATCTTCTTACAGCATTTGTCAGGAAAGTATTCAGACAAGATAAACATACAACAGCTGATTCTGTAAACAATTTAGATGTAAATTATTCAGATTTCTTTAAAAAGACGTCAAATTAACCCCATGAATAATTGCATCGTGAAATAAAGTTTCAAGTATTAGCATACATCCACCCATCTTCGTGCAACTTCTGACGTCATCCGTTGCATCAGAAATTACCGGTGTCCAGAATTTAAAATATCCTCATCAATTTGCAGGTATCATCCGTGGCAACGGAAATTGACGACGGCTGCCACAGAATGACGCCCGAAATTACACGAAGTGGTTGGTATTTAACGTTGGATGGAATACAAAAAAAAAAAAAAAAAAAAAAAAAAAAAAAAAAAAAAACAGAATTATTTGTCTAAAACTAATATTTTGTGTACATAATATATAAGATTAATCCATTACTGCACGGTGACGCCTTTTGACTCCCTCATAAGAAAAGGCAAGCAATTTCTTCATTTTCCACAATGTTTTCTTACCCAAAATGGAAAGATTTTTTAAATTTCATCGACTTGCAATTGTCGTTTGCAACTTCTTTGAATTTAGATGAGTCCAAATTTGTGTCGTCTGGTAATAGGTTAAAGTGACATTTCAGAATATTTTGTAATATTTTACTTTTATTTTTATCTGAAAGAGCATATTTCCTTATAAAAATTCTGAAAATTTCAAGTCAAAATATTGCGCCGTTTACGAGAAATATATATTTTTGTGTTAAAATATAACAAATTGTTGTGGACAACAGTTTATATGGAATTTGTCAATTCTGTCTCAACTTTAAAGGCGCGTTTCTCGCTTATCAGCAACAACTTCAAAAAACTAATAGCATTTATACTCATAAGAATAACCAATATTGGCATCAAGACACACTTTAAAAAAATGAAATGAGAATGAAATGTCCCTTTAATGAAGTTTATAAGCTCTCATATCCTCATACTGTAAAGAGTGTAACTGTTTTAAGATAAGATGAAATGCAGAACAGCTGAGATTGTAAACAAGCAAGATATAAAACCTTCAGATTTCTCCAAAAAGAAGTCACATAACCCCGCAAGATTGCATCATTCGATGAAAGTTCAATTGATAAGTGAAATATACAGTGTCTGCAGATATCGTCGCTTTTCAACAAAAGCCTCGTAACTGCAGCTTGTTTTAAGCTGCAGTTACAAGGTTTTCGTTGAAAAGCAGCGATACTAGTATACGGTTCTAAAAACGTCTGAAAGAACCTTTAGCATTTCTTTGTTGGATTATTTTTTCAAAGGAGAATTGATCTTGAAAGCATTTGTATTTCATAAATGTAGAAGGGCATTTGGTACACTGTATCGGTCTATACTGAAAAAAGAGAGGTCTACACGAATGCTTTTTAAAAATTGTGCAGTGTTAAATGAAATGGTTACACAACTTGAACATTCTTGATTCTTGAATAAAATGAACTAATAAAATTAACGAATCTTTTGAAACAAAACCATAAGTAAAATTGAAATTGATATATATTACCGATTTGACCATTGCTGGGCTGCACAGATGGCGCATGTTATTCTTAGAAGTAACGTGGAAAATAGCTTTGTTTGGAAAACTTCCGTTAACTTCAGTAATACCAGATTTTCTAACCAGTGGCCCAGTAAACAAATTACCTGCCAATTTAGCTGGCATTCTCAAGGGTGAATTAGCAATTGGTTAATTCATGGTTTAGTACCTTTAGTCAGGTGATGCCAAAACATCAATGTATATAGCTGCTTTCAACAAAAACGTCGTAACAGCAGCATAAAACAAGTTTTTTAGTTGAAAAGCGACGATACCATAGCATAATTATGTCTGTAAAGGGACATAACATTCTAGTTTCATTTTTTGATGCAAAGATTGGTTATTCTTATGCGTATAAATGCTATCAGTTTTTTTTAAAGTTGTTATCTATAAGCGAAAAATTTGCCTTTAAAGTTGAGACAGAAATGGCAAATTACATTTAAATCCGAAATGTTGTGGACAACAATTTGATTAATTTTAGCACATATATTTCTTGTAAACGGCGCAGTATTTTGGCATGAAAGGGGGGTCTCATTTGCGCCCACGCACAGATTTCCTTGTAACTTTACTCATAGAATGCCCCTGACCTATGAACTACAAAAATATATTCGTTTTACTCAAAGAAAGCATATAGGTCTTTACGCGGCACCTTAAAGTGTTCCCGGTTTTCATTGACACCCGTCTTACAAAAACTCAATGTTGGCTATCTAGTTTTGGTATAAATCCACAAGTTTTAATACAAATAGCAAGAAGAGTCATTGTAGAAACTTTTGATACCAATACTGTTGGTCCCATCATGCGCAAAAAATTCTTAGAAATTAATTTAGTCAGAAATTGTCAGAAAAATAGAAGAGAAATTTTCAAAACCTAAAATTCTATCAAATATTTTTGTATGTTCCCATCTTTGTCAACCTATGAAATTGATAGGAAAGTTGGCCATAAACGTTTCCTGTTTGTATGCAAAATTTGGTGAAAATTTGAAACCGGTAACATTGTCCAATAATGAGAATTGTGAACAACGGCACCTTAAGATGCTCCCGGATTTCAATGATACCTGTCTAGCAAAAGCACAATTTTGCTTACATAGTTTTGATATCAGCCCCAAATTTTAAATCAGAATAGCAAGAGGAGTCACTGTAGAATATTTTGGTACCAATATTGTTGATATCAACATGAACAAAAAAATTCTTAGAAATTTATTTAGTCAGAAATTGTCAGAAAAATAGCCGAGAAATTTTCAAAACTAAAATTCTATCAAATATTTTTTTATGTTCCCGTCTTTGTCAACCTATGAAATTGATACGAAAGTTGGCCATATATGTTCCCTGTTTGTATGCAAAATTTGATGAAAATTTGAAACCGGTAACATTGTCAAATAATGAGAATTGTGAACAACGGCACCTTAAGATGCTCCCGGATTTCAATGGTACCTGTCTGGCAAAAGCACAATTTTGCTTACCTAGTTTTGATATCAGCCCCAAATTTTAAATCGGAATAGCAAGAGGAGTCACTGTAGAATATTTTGGTACCAATATTGTTGATATCAACATGAACAAAAAAATTCTTAGAAATTTATTCAGTCAGAAATTGTCAGAAAAGTAGTCGAGAAATTTTCAAAACCTAAAATTATATCAATTTGTTTTTGTATGTTTCCGTCTTTGTCAACCTATGAAATCGATAAGAAAATTAGCCATATATGTCCACTGTTTGCATGAAAAATTTGGTGAAAATTTGAAAACGGTAACGTTGTCAAATAATGAGAATTGTGAACAACGACACCTAAAGATGCTCCCGGATTTCAATGGTTCCCGTCTAGCAAAAGCCAAATGTTGCTTACCTAGTTTTGATATCAGTCCCAAATTTTAAATAAGAATAGCAAGAAGAGTTATTGTAGAACATGTAGAACATTTTCAGACCAATATTTTTAATAGCAACATGCCACATAATTTCTCGGATATCTATTTAGTCAGAAATTGACAGAAAAACTACCCAGAAAATTATATGAAACCTAACATTCAATCAAACTCTTTTGTATGTTCCCGTCTTTGTCAACCAATGGAATTAATAAGAAAGTTGGCCATATACGTTTCCTGTTTGTATGCAAAATTTGGTGAAAATTTGAAACCGGTAACATTGTCAAATTATGAAAATTGTGAACAACGGCATCTTAACATGCTCCTGGATTACAATGGTACCAGTGTAGCAAAAGCACAATTTTGCTTACCTAGTTTTGATATCAGTCCCAAATTTTGAATCAAAATAGCAAGAGGGGTCAATGAAGAACATTTTGGTACCAAAAATGTTGATGCCAACATGCAAAAAAAAAAAATTCTCAGAAATTTATTTGGTCAGGAATTGTCAGAAAAAAAGCCGAGAAATTTTCAAAACCTTCAATTCAAATAATTTTACTTGTATGTTCCCGTCTTTGTCAACCTATGAAATTGATGAAAAGGTTAGCCATATATGTCTCCTAGTTGTATGCAGAATTTGGTGAAAATTTGAAACCGGTAACATTGTCAAATAATGAGAATTGGGAACAACGGCACCTTAGAATGCTCCCGGATTTTAATGGTACCCATCTAGCAAAAGCTCAGTATTGTCTACATAGTATTGATATCAGTCCCCAATCTTAAATCAGAATAGCAACATTTTTGGATCAATTTTGTTGATACAAACGTGCGAAAATGATGCATGTTCTTCTCAAATCTGAGATTATCAAAAAGTTAATATGTCAATAAAGCAGTAGCTAGTTCATCATTACAATAGAAATATTAGCAATTTTGCATTCAAAGGCACAATTAATGTACAATAAAAACTGTTTTTGTGTTCTTTTTATTATCTTGAGCAGTGTAGTGAAGAAAAAAATGTTTATATTTTTAATAACTGATAATGCTCTTATAAGGGCCCAGCACTGTAACCGGAAGAAGAAGAAAGTAGTCTAAGTGCTGATAAGCCACAAAGGAAAGTTAAAAAGGGTGACATAATAGATTAAATATGTAACATTATGCATCTCCTTTATTTTTCATCCCCACATTTTATAATTTACTCTGCTGTTTGGGATTTTTTCTTCCATTATATTATTGGTGGGTGGGGTACGACAATGTATCCATTATTCTTTAAAATCATGTTTTTGTGTGAAAAAAGTTAAAATTGATGCCATGTGTAAGTTGGTTATGTTAAATAAAGACACAACAAAGCATAATGAGCTATTTACAAATGCATTTGAAAATAATTAAGTAAAATCTTAGATTTTACATTCTTAGAAATCTGGACCCTTTACACTTAAATTAAAAAACAACACTGTTACCGGTTTTATTTTTTCTTCATATTTTACCATAAGCATGGGCATATATAAGGGCAATTTTTATGTAAATTTTATAGGTTGACAAAAACTGGAACTAGGTGAAATTAAGACCTGAATTTGGTCGAAATACTTAAAAACTAAAAAAATTGGCGATGAGGTCATACAAAATCTTCTAGAAAAATGTTTTTTGTTGAGTAATATATACTATTCTGGTTTATACACGATGAGAAATTATTAGACATTATTTTTGGGGACAATTTGGCTCGAATACGACAAAGCTGGGTGTATATGGCCTCGTTAAGTAAGGATACCCCCCCCCCCCATTTTTAAGCAAAAATCTTAAAATTCTAAAAAGATATTTTCCAGAAAAGATTTTTAAAAAACATTTCGGGAATAACGTGGTAATAAAGAATTATAACTTCATACCAAATTTCATGAAATTCCGAGCGTGGGCACAACCCTATGAGAATTTCTAATAGGGTGAGACCCCCCCTTTTCAGAATTTTCATAAGAAAATATGCTCTTTCAGATAAAAATAAATGTAAAATTCATGAAAAAATATCGTGTCACTTTAAACATTTTTGCTTGTAAGTTAAAGGGGCAGACACTAGATTTTTCTGGAATTAGAAAATAAAACGTATATAACG
Organism: Fragum sueziense; assembly: GCA_963680895.1. Taxonomy (NCBI): domain Eukaryota; kingdom Metazoa; phylum Mollusca; class Bivalvia; order Cardiida; family Cardiidae; genus Fragum; species Fragum sueziense. The sequence continues at coordinate 48,335,541 of OY804595.1, forward strand.
TGTGCCTGTATTTCCATATTTCTGCTTGCAAATCACCCCCTGGAACTTCGACCCCGTTAACCAACGGTAACGACGATTTTAAGATAGTTATTTCGTCGGAAAAACTATCAAGTGCTTAAAAGAAAATCAAGATCAAACCTACCAATCGTTAGTAACAAGTGCCTGTATTAAGGTAGTCTACCCTAATAAGATTCGCGCGACGTCGGAATTATTCGGGCGCGATCGTTTTTAAACATTCGAGGCGGTGGAACTTCCCACCGTCGAATATTTACGACCGCGCCCGAATAAGTTCGGATACGTAACGATGCTACCCGAAAGAAATCCGATGTTTTATGAATCTCAAAATGGCGACATTACGGGTATTCTACGTTAACTAGTGTTTATGACTAAGATGAAGGTTCATTTTTCTTATCGATGACCCGATTCCGCATGTTACATTTAAAATTGAAGTAACGATTGCTTAATTCAGATTGTTTGTATATATGAATCAGATGGTGCCGAAACTTCAAATTGCAATATTACCACAGATTTTATTAGCAAGCCTAAATAAAACTCATCTTCTCTTTTCATCAAAAAGCTCGTAACTTTAATTGCAGAACTTATGACGTTTTTGAAGAAAAGCGACGATATAATTATGATAGATTTATGTATTTTATCAATTCGCATTTTTCTCTCACCCATTACCCATTTTAGCAAATAACTACCAGCTAATTTAGTCATTATTCCTGAGTATTGATAAGGAATAATCTCCTTCGCAGTTATCTCCCCTGAATTGGGATTGGTGAGATCTCTGCAGGCACAGCTTGAGTTACCAAGATTTTACGTAACTGAACTTTTTTATTTAGATTTTTATTCAAAAAAAGTAAACTCGTTTATAGTAATTTATTAAGAATATAAGGTGTCAGTTATGAATCCAAATAAAAAATAAACTTGGACTTAAAAATGATTTCAGAAATATGAATAAATTACCGCTATCTTTACGATATCACGTGATATCCATCATGGTCACGTGATTTATATGGAATTATAAGGAATTGGAATCAATTCATCTCTTTAACCAGTTTGTACAAACACCTTCTTAACCTTTTTTCTGACATATGTTGTAACACGAAATCTTTTGACAATTATCTCGATATAAACTTACATATTTTAGTTGCATGTCGGCTATCGTACAAAGTTTAAGCCATTTTCAGACAATTTTAATTTTCTCATCAGATGTATACATACCATATGATATAACAGTATATCTTATAAGTGTGTGCTTTATTTCAGTTTGCTTTGAAACAAATTAAACGTTTTTTTTTTTTAATTTTTATACAACTAGAAAGTTACAACCATGCAAAAATACAACTAACAATAATACGACAGCATTTTTCTATAGTAGTCCTTTGAAAAATTAAGAGTTTTTAAGATACAAATTCGGTTTGTCCATGTGAAATATTGAAAAGGTTAAATAAGTAAGTAAGTAGCTATAAACCGAATAACTTTCAACGCATCAATTAGAAAGTAAGGCAATACGGTTCACTAATGTTGTGGAACTACTTTTTCTCGACTCGTGATAATATACGACATGTGTTCAAATCATCATTCTGATATCCCAGGCATTCTATGTAGGCGGATGGTGGAATATTTTTTTCTACCACATAATTATCCTTATACTTTCCGAAATATGTTCTCCTTAAACCTTCCATCGTCCATCGTTTATTATTTACAACGAAACGATGGAGCTCTGTTATTACGATTATCGAATTTCGTCTAATCTCAGGGCCAATGTGGGATTTTAATTTTAAAATCTGTTACAAATTTTCATTGGCTGAAACCTTAATTCCATAACAGAATCGGCGTTATCCGATAGTTCGATTGTATGATGATACCAAAATAACAACAATGACCCGGTAAATGTCAATTATTGATATCGTCAACTGTTATAATGGAGATAATGCATTTCAACAATCAAAAGACTACAATTTCGATTTCAACTTCGCTGTTTTCTGTGACAACGGAAATAGACGAGGTAACCCGAATTTCAAAAATCCAAATGGCACCAATCTCCGTTGCAACGGATGACACCGTAGTTGCACGAAGTAATTTGATATCTAATAATGGTGGCATATTTAACCCATTACCAAACAGTGACTCCTTTTGACTCCCCACAAGAAAATGGTTTTGAAAAACATCGTGGAAAATGAAGAAATTGCTTGTGACAAGCAATTTCTTCATTTCCCACAATGTTTTCCACGTAAAAATACCAAAAAATGTAAATTTCATTCACTTGAAATTGCCGTCTGCATCATCTTTGAATTTGGACTAGTTCCAAATTTTGTCGTTTGGTGACGGGGTTAAAGGAAATCTATGAAATCTGGTACAGTCACCATTAAAATATGAGGGAAAATAAAAAAATACATCTTACCACTCTTTCCAACACCTTCCCCTCCAAGGATCGCTATTTTCGTCTCACCGAGCGACGATTTCTTCCGCCGTAAATAAGGCTTCAACCCGGGACTTCCGCCTTGTGGGTTCTCCCCACCCAGGTTGCTGCCAGAACCAGCATTCATGGTGCACAAGATCACCAACACAATCTATGGAACAAGTAGTCGTCTCCAAAAAATCTTCAAAAATATTCCTAAAACATTTTAGAGCTTAGTTGGTTCACAAAAGAGCCATACCAACGGCTTACAAGTACTAGAAACTAAACACTGTCTCAACTATACTCTAGTTTAACACATTCACTTGTCTAAACAAATAATCGAAGTTGACGTTTAATTCTTTCGTCTCAGATGTTGTGAATTATTCCTCTTTATTCTGTTCACTAGATGTTACATGCTACATCATCATCGCTTATTATTAGATGTCAATTAACAACACTCAGGCAATATCTGTCTTTATTCGTTGATTAAACGTCATAATCAATTCCTCTTTGTTTGTTCTCTAGTATTGTCATTAAAGTTTTAGTTCAAAGATAAAGATGTTTTCCTCTGAAAAAGAGAAAGTATGGTTTCGAAAACCTGTGGCAAAGTGGCAAACCTTTTGCAGACAAGCCACGATTTGAACGTCCCCATTATAGTGAAAGTTTTTGAAAAGAATTCGTTAATATTCTTTTTCTTTTCCCCTATGTTATCTTTTTTTTCAGACTTTCTTCTTTCCACGGCGTTTTATGTTGCCACTTTCAAACACTTTTTGATTTAGAACCGTCTAAAACTGTGGGAATTCTCAATGGATATTCAAAGATTCAGTGACATTTAAACTAAAGAAGAAACAGGATGTTTTGTAATTTAAACAAATTGTTAATTAGATTGATTAGAAGAAAGTTTAAATTGACCTAGCGATTGATTTACATTCACGTTTCGAAATGATACATGTTAAAGTATTTTACCGTCTCGATAGTAGCCTATGGCATATGTTTATAAAAAAAACCTGATGAATAACACAATATCGAACTCAAAATTAGTTATTTTGCATGCAATGGTCCGAATCTTGCAGGTGTCTCACACCTGCAAGATTCGAACCAATGCATGAATTTGCATCGAAAATTAAGCACGATTTATAATTATTTTTAACCTTTGTCTACATGTGTAAGATTTGTAAACATGTGCTATAATATCGTGGATGGACTATAACCTGGTTAAATTTGCGCAAGACAAACTGTATAATTCGGGACACCAAATTTGGGACACTTTTGTACATTTGGGACACAAATAATTCTCTTTGTGCTGCTATGTATAATGCTTATTCCTCACATGGGGTGGGGGGTGGGGGGGTGGGGGGGGGAGTGAATAGTCGCTTAACCCATTGCCACAATTTTAGACTGGTCCGGATTCAAAGAAGTTGCACACGACAATATCAAGTGAAAGAAACCTTCAACTTTTGTCTGTTTTGGGTAGAAAACATGGTGGGAAATGAAGAGATTGCTCAACACAAGCAATTTCTCCATTTCTCAAAATGTTTTAATTGAAAGCATTTATTTTGTGGGGCATCAAAATGCGTCAATGTGTGGGACTTTGTCAACCATTCCCACACAATGAATTAATAATGAATTTGGAGACCACTGTAGAAAATGAGGTAATTGTTTGTTACAAGCCATTTCTTCATTTCCCACAATGTTTTCTTCACTAAAATACCCCCATGTAAAATTACTTTACTTTGAATTATTGTTTGCATCGTTTTATGAATTTTGACAAGTCCATTTTTTCTGTTTTGGAATGGGTTAATTATTAGCTTCTATTTCTCATAGCTAAAGTATGCTTTTTACTATTTACTTTTTGTCTGACAAAGCATAGAAATAGTTCTACCTCAAGAATACAAATTAACCTATTTTGTTCTCTTTAATTCCTATATGTATTTCTCATTGCCACAACACATCTGTCAATTAAACGGTATTTCAAGACGGAGAGAAAGAATAAAACAGGTGAGGAAAACGAGAAACCCTTATGCGTTCTATATAAGGTATATTGTATTACAATGCAAAGCAAGCACGTTTACCAAAATTATAAACGCGTTTAGTATCGAATTATTTCTCTTAACCCTATCCCAAACAATGCCTGCTTTTGACGTCCTAAACATTGAGGCATAAGAAGAAAGTGCTGATAACCAGCACTTTCTCCCTTTGCCTCAATATTTTCAGAACTATTTTGTACACAAATAATCTCTTTGGCAGCATTCATTTTGCTGACTGCAGCAGCTTTCAATTTGTTCCACCCTTAAATATTGTCGTTTGGGAAAGGGTTAAGGTTTTGGTATTCCATCTATCATTTGACACCAAACACTTTCTATAATTTCTCAAACCACTTCGCCGTTTTCCGTGACAACGGAAATTGACGAGGGTATCCGGATTTTGAAAATACGGATACCCTCGTCGATCTTTGTTGCCACGGATGACGCCCTAAGTTGCACGAAGTGCTCAACATCTACCGATAGATGTCGCTTACTCGATGATCATATTTTGAATGTTAGACTGGAAACCATAATTTAGACTGGACTGACTACTTAGTCAATGACGAAGTGCTTGATATCTAATGATGATTGAAATGCTTTTAATTTAAATACACATCATATATTATGATTTTGAGGTCATAGATGCATGTATATGTAACAAAGTTTGTGATGGCAATCTTGCTCTTCTATTGTTTATCCAAGCCCTATGTTGTGAAAACTCGTTAGAATAATCTTGTCAAAGCTAGACAGACATACATGTAACATAGCGAGAATAGGGAGGACAAGCAATAGGCATAGACAAGGGGAATTAATGAAACTGCTGTCCTTAAGACATACCATCCATCATCAACGGCGGGTCCAGGATTTCTATGATAGGGGTTCGAACATACAACTAGGGGGGGGGGGGGGGTCGTTATCCCATTCTTGCCCAATTTTGAATGAACTTCAGCATGAAAATGAAATAATCAGGTCACGGGGGGGGGGGGAGTTCGTTTGAAGTCCCTGTGGATCCGCCACTGATCCATTATCTACTAAACACCTCGAGCAGTTTTGGGCATCATTCGTGGCAATGGAAATTGTGTAGGGTACATCCTATTTCTTTAACCCTTTCCCAAACGGTAGAATGCTAAAGCGGTTCTATATTCAAAAGCTACTTTAGATGACACAATTGATGTTAAAAGAAAGGAATTTGTGTACAATATAGCACAGAAAATATTGAGACAAAAGGAGAAACTGCTGGTTATCAGCAGTTTCTTCTTTTGTTTCTATGTTTTCTCCAGCCTTTCCTATTCGGTACGTCAAAACCAGGTATTGTTTGGGAAAGGGTTAATGATGCGTATAAGCGGAAAAACGCATTTAAAGTTGAGATGATGTATCCCTATTCAATTCCCGTTGCCACGGATGACGCTCGGATATTGACGAGGGTATACAATCGTAAATTCTCGATACCACGGATGACGTGATGTGAACGCGGAATGGTATGTTAACAAGCTAGGACGTTAACCCTTTCCCACACTATAAAATTTTGTGGTGGTTTAATTCAAAAGCTGCTACAAATGTCAAAATGCATGTTGATAAAGAGATAATTTGTGTATAAAATAGCGCAGAAAATATTGAGGCAAAAGGAGAAACTGCTGGTTATCAGCAGTTTCTTCTTTTGTTTCAATGTTTTCCTAAGCCATTTCTATCAGGGACGTCAAAACCAGGTCCTGTTTGGGAAAGGGTTAAGGCCTGGTCACAATCAATTTCGCGTCCACATCAAGTCCAAAATACACATGTATACTGCATATCGTCGTTGTAAATGCAAAACCTCGTTTTTGAAATAAATAATCGGGATGGAAAAAAGTGTAATAACTTTTCCCAAACTGAAATGTTTTACTTGAAATTTGGACATATTGTTCACAAATAATGTGTCATTAATACTGACTAGTAAAAATATCTCAAAACCTGCGAGAATCGTCTACACTGAGCACACAAGTTTGTACTTTGAAAATCGCACAAATTGACATACGAGGTTTTGCATTTACACCGACGATATGTGACCATTATTAGATGTGAGTAGGCCTTTACGAGGGTTGTTTGATAAATTCGCGGAATTATTCTGTAATTCAAATTCGTGGTTGAATATCAGAATTAAATCTGTTTCGTGATAAATCTTAACTATTCGTTATTAAGTGTGCAAAATATAAAAATGATACGTTCGCAAATGATTTCTACAGAAACCATTAAATAAGGCCATGTCTTGCCGGTTGCCTTCGGCCAGAGCGTCACGTAACGTCACACCGCCGTAATTGACGTCAGGTCTGTGAAGATGATAATTAAGCGACCCGTTGAGTATTTCAATATTGTCTCCAACGGCACCTTTGAAGTTCCTGTTTATGTGTTTGAACAATTAAATGTTTCCTTAACCCAGTCACTGATGAATGACATGATAAACAAGCGATTTTCTTTAGTTCGTCGGAAGTTTCGACATGCTGGCAAAATAACTATGATATTAGATCCGTACTGTCCAGGTATTGGGCGTGCCTAGCGTTTTACATACTTACATTTCTTTATTTGTGTCGGGATCATGGTAACGAAGCCGCATTTCGCCAGTCGTTACAATTTTGTCCAATGATTTGTCGCAACCAGACTTATACCGCATCAGAAAATCTGAAGAATAGTTCGAAGACTGAACATGATTGTTCGAGTCGACGTCTCGTAGAAGTCGAAAAGCCAAACTACCGAAAACCTTTAACATAGTTAGGCTATTCAACTACTGTAAAATTATGAAAAACGACTTAATCAATTCTAAAAAGACAACTTCACTGCAATATTCCGTACAGTCAAGGACCTATCCGCCCTGACAAGCTGTCCTTCACAAGCACTTGTACCCTGTCTGACTGAATGGTTTGGTCTCCTTGGACAGCTATCGCGATGTACCGATGTTTTTCTGTCTTTAACCATCCAAACCATGTCAATGCAAATGCTTTTCCACATATCGACACATATTTCGACTTGCCCATTTCTCTTAATTTATCTGTAGGCGATAGCTCTAAACAAACACAAAACATCTCGACGGCGCGCCACCAGGTCATCAGATGACGTCAGTTTTCTTCGACGATTTTTTTACGACATGATCTTGAAAACACTGTTTACATGTCAATTTTTGAAATATAAATGGAAAATTTTCAGAAAATGACTAAACAATGTCAAATAAACGCAAGCTAAATTTCCTTGGTTATGGCGTACATTGTTATGGTGCTCAGGCACGATTTTCCTGAACAAAATTATTTTAAAACTGACCAAAGGCAACGTCGCGTTTATCGGTTGCTATGGAGACAGAAAAAAATGCATTACAGTAGGCAAATATTATTGTCGTTTTACTCCCAAATGTATGACATGATTTTCTATAGTAGTATGTAATTTCATTATTTTTGAACCCGAAATAAATAAATGAGAAACAAATTCCGCGAATTTATCAAACAACCCTCGTACAATCTACAACCTTCTCCACTCCACAAAGATTACTTAACCCTTTCCCAAACGACAAAATTTTAGGGTGATCCACTTCAAAAACTGCCACAAATGTCAAAATGGATGTTATAAAAGATAGGAATTGTGTAAAATATGGCACAGAAAATATTGAAACAAAAGGAGAAACTGCTGGTTATCAGCAGTTTCTTCTTTTGTTTCAATGTTTTCCCAAGCTTATTCTATTAAGGACGTCAAAACCAGGTCTTGTTTGGTAGAGGGTTAAGAACACTTATTTAAAACAATGATCCCTTGCAACTGAATATCACTAATTATCCTGTTAGTAACTTTCTATAGTTCACATTTTTCTCGCACTTCTAGCAAGAAAGTGAGTTACACAAATCAGCTGCCTTTTACACCTAACTCCAAACATCTTGGTAAATAACTATCTGTACATAGTTCCTATTTTTCTCAAGTAAGATTTACCCACTTTTCTTCGAAAGCCACGTAACTGCAGCTTGAATCAAGCTGCAGTTACGGGGTTTTCGAAGAAAAGTGACGGTATTAGTATTCCAGTACTCACACACCTTTCAAGTATACGATATACTGAGAAATGAAGCGAGAGAAAACAATCCACGGAATCAACCCTTTCCCACACACGACCTGGTTTTGACGTCCCTATTGGAAAAGGCTTGGGAAAACATTGAAACAAAAGAAGAAACTGCTGATAACCAGCAGTTTCTTCTTTTGTCTCAATATTTTCTATGCCATATTTTACACAAATTCTATCTAAAATAACTTCCATTTTGTCATTTGTGGCAGTTTTTGAAGTGGATCACCCTAAAATTTCGCCGTTTGGGAAAGGGTTAAGTACAGGTAAGGGGGAAGGAGAAATACATGTGGGCTGGGGTGTGGAAAAATGGATCTTTATTATGAGGGGGAACAACATAGACCAGTCCGATTAAGATCCATGCTGTGTTACTTGGGCCTTTTTACGTTTTCAATAAAAGCTGTTACAAAGTAGAAAAAAACTGATCAGGCTGCGCATAGGATTAACTTTTACCAAAACAAGACATGGCCCCGGTTTCTCGAAAAAACTTAAGTATATTCTCATGAGAACATGCTCAACTTCAACGGAATACTCTCCAACGTTGAAGGGTATTCGATTGAAGTTCACGTGCATTTCGTGCGATTTGAGCACAGTGCTCAGATTTGAGCATGAGAACGTTCTTAAGTTTTTTTTCGAGAAACCGGGACCAGGGCCTGGTTTTGACACAGGACTTGGTTTCGACGCCCCAAGAAAATAGGCTTCGGAAATTATTTAGACGAAAGAAGAAACTGTGGATAGTCAACCCTTTCTCTTTTTGACTCGATATTTTTGTGTAGTATAGTACATAAAAGCATTTTGATCAATATTTATTTATTCGTCTGCAACAGCTTTCAAATTGGAACATCCTGGAATTTTGTCGGTTGGGAGAGGGTTAACCCTTTCCCAAACGGCACAATTTTAGGGTGATCCACTTCAACTGCCACACATGACAAAATGGATGTTATCAAATATAAAGATCTGTGTAAAATACGGCACAGAAAATATTGAGACAAAAGGAGAAACTGCTGGTTATCAGCAGTTTCTTCTTTTGTTTCAATGTTTTCTAAAGCCTTTTCTATTAGGGAGGTCAAAACCAGGTCTTGTTTGTGAAAGGGTTAAGTTGGTCTTGGTCATTGTTTTTTTTTCTTCAAATGCTATAGGGCCCCTTTCGACATAGCTTACACGGTGTATGATCACGTGACTCATGATTTCCGATAATATTCAATAATTTTGTTAATACTTGACCAATTTGAATTTGGTTTGAAGCAGAGAAGGTGGGAAAATAACAAGAATAAGCTGGACGTGTTAGATTTTTAAAGAATCAACTGGTAAAAAAGTTATTGAAGATAAACCAACATTTTGGTTTATCTTCAATAACTTTTTTATCAGTTGATTTTTCAAAAAATCCAACACGGTCATCTAATGCGTGACGTCTGTCCACCTTCTCTGCTTCCAACCGAATTCAAATCGGTCGCGTATTAACAAACTTATTAGATTTTCTGAAATTGTGGCATCACGTGATTATCCACTGTGGCTCACTAGGGTCAGCATATGGGAAAGGGTCTTTATGATAAAAAGAGTACTCTGAAATCAGATAATATTTGAGAAAAGATCACTATACGTGGAAATGTTTCTGAAAGCTTCAATTGAACTTTATTTTTCTAGAATGCGTTTCAAGAATCCATTGAACAATTTTGATGTTTTCTTATCATTTTCGAGAATTTTCAGTGAAATCATAAAAAACTCGATGGTTGGCAGCAGTTTCGCAGAATTATCTCGTATCAAAATAATTACACCAAGAAAGTGTGAGGTCTTTGAACCCGGTATTATTTGTTTTAGCTTAGCCTGGCCTAGACCCAAGTCTTAAATCATACCAAGAATTAGGTAAGACAACCCAAATTGAGCTTATCAAATATGTTTATTAATCCTTTACGACGACAGCCGAATAGTTTTGACGTCGCACAAATCTCGCTATGGCTGGATTACCTTAACCCATTACCTTACAGTGACGCCTTTTGACTCCCAACAAGATAAAGCCTTGGAAAACATTGTGGAAAATGAAGAAATTGCTTGTGACAGGCAATTTCTTCATTTTCCACAATGTTTTCTAACCCAAAATGAAGACATTTTTAAAATTTCATAAACTTGAAATTGTCGTCTACAACATCTTTGAATTTGGAACAGTCCAAAATTTTGCCGTTTGGTAAAGGGTTAAAGTTATATTTGAAACTACTAGTAGGATCCATTTTCCAGATCCTGACTTATTTTCTATCATGCGAAGTCTGCCTTTTTTCAAAGGTATTCCACGCGTAAGTTATTAAGGTAGCTTAGACCATAAAGAACTCTTGATTGAATAAATAAGACCTGGATATAATGTAAACAACGAACAGGAACCGCACGCGATCTTAGTTAATAGAAAAGTCAGACCTGCCCTTCGCCTTTTCCCAAACGAAGAAACATCTCACGGGTCCAAATAGAAAGCCTTGCACACGAAAAATGGTATTGGATATATAAATTATAGTATGAAAAATATTAAAGGGACATTTCATTCCAATTTCAATTTTTTAAAGTATGTCTTGATGCCAAGATTGGTTATTCTAATGAGTATAAATACTATTAGTTCTTTGAAGTTGTTGCCAATAAGCGAGAAACACGCATTCAAAGTTGAGACATAATCGATAAATTGCATATAAATCCGAACTGTTGTCCACAACAATTTGTTCAATTTTAACACAAAAATTTAAATTTCTCGTAAACGGCGCAATATTTTGGCTTGAAATTTTCAGAATTTTCATAAGGAAATATGCTCTTTCAGATAAAAATAAAAGTAAAATTTATTACAAAAAATTCTGAAATGTCATTTTAAGCACAGTTAACCCTTTCCAAAACAAGACCTGGCCCCGGTTTCTCGAAAAAACTTAAGTATCTTCTGATGCTCAAATCTGAGCATCGTGCTCAAATAGCATGAAATCCACGTAAACTTCAATTGAATACCAATCAACGTTGATTGGTATTGAATAGAAGTTGAGCATGAACTCATGAGAATATACTTAAGTTTTTTCGAGAAACCGGGGCCAGATTTTAACGTCCTTTATATAAGCGGCTTGGGAAAACATTGAGACAAAAGAAGAAACTGCTGATAACCAGCAGTTTCTCCTTTTGTCTCAATATTTTCTGTACTGTATTGTACACAAATCCCTTTCTTTTTAACATCAATTTTGTCATTTGCAGCAGCTTTCAAATAGGACCACCCTAAAACTTTGTTGTTTGGGAAAGGGTTAAATGAAAATAAATGCTGTTTATCAAATGTTTCTTTCAGTTATACCATCTCGATGAAATTGATATTGCATGTTGCATTCCGCACATCAGAATACACAAGACTTTAGAAACGAGTCATTGGATACCCGTGTCAATGGCAAAGAAACTCGAGAAGAAAACGAATCCTACCAGTGCAAGTCTTTATCCATTTCCAAAATGAATATCATAGCATAGAAAACTTTGAGACAAAAGAAGAATATCGTCGTTGTAAATGCAAAACCTCGTATCTCGTTTTTGGAAAATTTTAAAAGGAAAGAAAAAAAAGCGAAATATCTTTTCCCAAACAGAAAGGTTTTACTTGAAATTTGGACATATTGTACACAAATAATTAATACTGATTAGTAAAAATATCTCAAAACTCACACGAATTGTCTTAACTGGACACACAATATATTACTTTGAAAATAGAAAAAAATCGACATACGAGGTTTTGCATTTACACCGTCGATATGCTGTTCATCAACATTTCTTCTTTTGTCTCAATGTTTCCCAAGCCAATTCTATTAGGGGCATCAAACCGGGTCTTGTTTGGGAAAGGGTTAATCAAAATCGTTGCAAGATTTACAAGGATCACAATACCGTACAGCAAAAATAATATTCATTTATACTTGATAATGAAGAACTAATGATTTCCAGGCGTCAGATTTTAACCCTTTATCAAAATGCAGAAAATCAGACTTCCAGTTTCAAAGCCGTTGTGGGTGAAACATGTGCTGGTAAAGATATTATTTGTGTATGAACATATGTATGGCTACATCACAGAAAATTATACGGCAAATGAAGAAACAACATAACTGATTATCCAGAATTTTCTTCTTTTCTCTCAATATTTTTACAAGCCCTTTTCTAAGAGGAACGTTTATTTTGGGATAGGGTTTATCGTTAATTGTCAGAGAACGCCCCGTGAGACCTGTCTACGTTTTCACCTGTTTTCTAGAAAAACGTGAATGTCTAATTAGAAATCACGTTGCGATTTAATCTTCTATTGCCTCAATGTTTTTCCAAGCCCTTTATCATTATGGACATCGAAATCAGGGCTAGTTTAGGGGAACGGTTTTCTGCTAATATTTTTGTTCTAACCCATTTATTTGTGCATAAATAATTGCTTAACAAATTGAAAGCCCTTCATCTTTTCTTAATGATAATTCCTGCAGTGTCTCTTTTTTCATGCCGCGGCAGCACAAGTCTTCGTCGGAATCAAGTACTTCAAACAATGTTAAAAGATTTTCATCAAATGATCATTCATCTGTACCGAAGACGTATATAATCGCTTTTCAACGAAAACCTCGTAACTGCAGCTTAAAACAAGCTGCAGTTACGAGGATATCGTTGAAAAGCGACGATATGCGCCTGTGCCATCTGTGGGCTTGTCTGTTTGTGTTCTTAGAACTGTCTTCAACGTAATAACATTCTGCGTCGAACTTTTGCGGGTGCTGGCGCCAATGTTTGTTCAGTCTACCATTAATGACAATTATGCTGAGAGAATCAACTACCTCTTTTTTCCATATCGTCGTTGTAAATGCAAAACCTCGTACGTCGATTGTTGCGATTTTCAAAGTACAAATTTGTGTGCCCAGTTAAAGACATTTCTTGCAGCTTTTCAGATATTTGACAAATCATTTATGAATAATGGGTCCAAATTTCAAGTAAAACATTTCAGTGTAGGAAAAGTTATTACACCTTTTTTCTCCCCTTTAAATTTTTCCAAAAACGAGATACGATCGAGATTTTGCATTTACAACGACGATATGTTTTCAGTTCTATTGCTGAACGAATTTCTCCTTATTTAGGGGAGTATCTGGTTCAAATAAAGGTCAAGTTATTCAAGACATAAAGATATTTGGCTAAAGTACATTTTCATATTTACAGCATAAGATTGATTTCTTTCTGACCTTTATGGATCAAGTTTATTTCTTTCTTTCTTTCTTTCTTTCTTTCTTTGTGTGTTTGTTTGTTTTTTCATAATCGGCTCCATCGGTATTACACTTTCATCAACGAGTCCACAATGAAAATCAATTTGCGCGCTTGTAAATTCATAATAGTGTCGTGGAATCATAGAATAAAGGTAAGTTTCTACTGATAAGAAATGGCATTTTGATTATTTACGCAAAACTATTTAAACTAGTTTATTTAGTATTTTGACTAGTTTATTCAGTATATAAAATGTCAACAAGTTTGGGATTTGTATATTGTATTTTGTTGTCGGGCTGTGTCTTAACCCATTACCAAACGACAAAATTTTGGGGTAGTCCAATTTGGAAGAAGTTGCAGACGACATTTCAGTGTGATGAAATTTCGCAATTTTATGGCTTTTTGGGTAGAAAACATTGTGGGAAATGAAGAAATTGCTTGTCACAAGCAATTTCTTCATTTTCCACAATGTTTTCCAAAGCCATTACTTTGTGAGGAGTCAAAAGGAGTCACTGTGTGGTAATGGGTTAAACAGTGCAAATTCCCAGACGTTGTATAGCGCAGATAAAAACACCGATATAGATCGCCGTCTCGAGGAGATTGAACATCAATGCAGAGAACAGCGTAGCGAGTTTGTTGATCTACGCGAACAAAACAGAAAACTGCATGAAGGAATTGCACAACTTCACCAAGAAAATACACAACTGCGTAAAGCAAACTCCCAGATCGTTCAACGAGTAAAAATACTGGAGGAACTCCAGCAGATTACAATCGGTAAACTTTCCAAAGGACAAAATTGGGTAGAAAACTACTTGAAAGAAGAACGTGCATCTTCCAAATACACACAAAAGAAAAAGTCTGGTGGAAGCAACTTCAATCCTGCTACAGAAGACAACGACTCTATTGCGGAAGGAGAAAAGGGTTTGTTAAATTAGGATTTCTACAATGACATGTCGCCGGTCGAAGATCAAACCTTGCATAGTCCTGCAGCTTGAAAAATCTGTAGAACTTTCACAAGGTTTTGACTTTTGAGCTCCCATAACTAGAATTGGCTCGCTCTTTGAGATAGGTGTGTCGTGTGAAATAATTTAACTTGAGTTTGTACCATTGAATAAATTTGAGCCGGGGTCTGGAAAAAGGGACCTTATAGTTTTTTAGACTACCGTGTTTCCATATGAGCCTATATCTAAGTGCAGTCTGACTGGGACTCATGCTGCTGTATTATGATGGCTACTGGTCACGAAGAAGCTATATTGTAGAACAACATGGTTAATGATCAGACTGTGTATGCGCAGGCTGATCTTGAACCGTGTTGGGCTCAAAAGCCTTAAGGAACCCTTTTCCAGATCCCGGATCTTTTAGATTTTTCAATTCATTGAATAAATTGGCAAATGTTTCAATTCCATCTATCAGTCAATTCCATCTATCTGTTTTATAGCGCATTGTTAAAAAAACTAGTACAAGGAAAGAGTTAATACATTTGTTAAAAAACCAAGGTAAAAGTGTCATATTTGCTACAGAACATGTATCCAAAACCAGTTTCGTTTAAACATAAAAATCATAGTCAATAATATATTTACAGAGTTGGTTCCTGCTAACAGTGGCCATAACCGAATTCGACAGTTAGGCGAGGGATCAACCGTCGCATTCTTCGCAACAAGAGGCGATAACCACGCTACACATCTTGGTCAACATCAAGCAGTGGTCTTCGATAAGATCATCACAAACATCGGCCAGGGGTACCACAATTCAACAGGCATCTTCATTGCCCCGGCCTCGGGAGTTTACGTATTTTCGACGACAATTCTGGCATTTCGCGAGTATGCTCATTTTAATTACGCCGTGAATGGTCGACCACAAACACTGCTCTTTGCTCACAGTTCGGACACTTATGAGACAGCTAGTCAAACAGCTATATTTCACCTGTCGAAAGGAGATGACGTCGTCATACAGAGCTCGGACTCTGACAAATTTGTTCATGGAGGCGGCTATAGCACGTTTTCCGGTTTTCTATTGGTGCCTATCGAAGGTGATTCTATCATAGGTTGAAATTAAATGGGATAAAATAGAATAAAACGTTGTTCTTCTAATAAATGTGACATAAACGGTCGACGATTGTACTTTATTCTTTTCTTTATAGTTTTGAATTATATAGTGGTCTAAGTACACAAGAGGACAAGAATGATTCTATACCTCTCACCTGTCAGCCTTTCACGGCCCATTTTTGCGCGAATTGTGAGTCAAACACGTTTTAACAAGACAAACAAGAGACATGTCTGCCAAGCTTTGTAGACATCCGTCCATTGGCTAAGGTGGAAAAGACTTTTAGAATTTTATCTTACGATTTCTCTTTGTCGGATAAGCCCCACCCTTCCTCTTTCCCAATTTTGAGCGAATGAAAAAGGTAACACAAAAAACATTTCTGGAAAAGTTGATCAAAATAGGCTAGATGGTTCAGGAGAATAAATTTCGATAAACTTTGAATGGAAAGACGGATAGCCAGGCGAACGGACGACGGACTGTGTGCGACTACAATAACTTACCTGAGCACTAGATTAGCTCACTTTGAACAATTCGTGCTCTGGTAAGCTACACTGGTCACACAAAGAACACGCCCACCACGTTTGCTCTGTTTTGCTGAAGTAATGATGAGCGTACAAAAAGCACTACAACTATTATCCTTTCCTCTCATGCTTTCGATAGGTTCCATGCTTTCGATAGCCTAGCGATATTCGAAAATATTCGCGAGATGAATGTCGTTCCTTCCGGTATTCGAAAGCGATCACTGAAGACAATACGAGAGACTGCAAATATGAGAACAAAACAGGTAAAAAATCACAAAATCCAAATTTAAATACCTCTAAATAAGTTTAAAGCACCAAAATTACAAAATGTCAAGGTAAACAACGTCATTCGGCCATGTTTTCCAGCCTCGTTTTCATCCTATTCAAGTTTACCAGGCGCTTATTATTCTGTTCTATTCTATTCCATGTCTATTTGAGGTTGGCCCGGCGAATTTTTACGGTTACGTTCACTAATTGTGTTCCATTGAAAATTGATAATTGCATTGGGCATCATGCCGTCAAAAATGTTTAAATGTGTATCTTGAATAGTTTTTTTGGGGGGACCAGCTTTTGTTAGTTGGGTCAAAAGGGTTTACAAAATGACATTTTTATGGATGAATACAGTTACAGTTACATAAAAAATATTTATCTTTTTCACTTCAATAAAACCAAAAAATACTTTGCAAATAGTCAAACTAGCTTTGACATTCTTGTCTCAACATTTTTTTTCTAATAGGTCAATCCTTCAAGAACACCAAAAAATTACAGAAACTACTCTTCTGCTGCACTCATTGAGGCTTTCAAATTGGTTAAAGACAAGGGGGTGTCTGTAAGGAAAGCCTCTATACTCTATAATGTGCCACTCACAACTCTGAGGGACAGAATAGATGGCAGAGTTGATGCAAACAATTTCAAAATGGAAACACTTTTTTCATTTGATGAAGAAAAGAAATTGGTGGAACATCTTCAAACAAGAGCCGAAATTGGATATGGATGCTCCAGCATTTACACCAGGAAACTTGCTGGTGAGATGGCATATGAAATGGGGAAAAGACCAAACAACACAACTCTGAGCAATAATTGGCTGTCTGGTTTCCTAAAAAGATGGAAAGAAGAAATTGGATCTATAAGACCAAGACAGCTGGAAACTCCAAGAGCAAAGAGTGCTACTCCAGAAGCCACCCAGCAATACTTCCAAAACCTCCATACTGTCCTCGAAGAAAATGGCCTGATCAATAAACCCGAGAGAATTTACAATCTGGATGAAACTGGTGTAACCCCAGAACACAAACCATCCAACATTATTGGTAATCCCAGAACCAAAGTTCAGGCTATAACCTCTCCAAGAACAGGCACTACTACTATAATTGGATGTGGAAATGCCATTGGCCAAGCGTTACCTCCATTCTTCATCTTCAAAGGGAAAAGGTGGGTCCCTGAATTAATGGAAGGGATGTCAGCTGGCGCTAGAGGAACAATGTCAGAAAGTGGGTGGTCAAACAGCCTTATATTCAAAGAATACCTTCAAGAGCATTTCCTGCCGCTGGTGAGATCTGGAAACGATTCCTCTGAGCCTATTCTGTTGTTGTATGATGGCCACTCCTCACATAAGACCCCGGAAACCATACGATGGGCAAGAGAAAATGGCATTATTCTTTTTGTGTTGCCAGCACATACTTCTCACTTACTGCAGCCCCTTGACATTTCAGTCTTTGGTGCTTTCAAGAAGTATTATTATGCAGAGGTGTCTCAGTACTTGTTCAACCACCCAGGCCAATCCCTTACACGGTACCAGATATGCCAACTTGCATGCCAGTCATATCTCAAATCTTTTTCACCGATGAACATAGTAGCTGGATTTAAGAAAAGTGGAATTTTCCCATTCAACAAGGATGTTTTGGATCCTTCCCAACTCTATCCATGTGAAAGTTTCCGCGAGAAGAAGGTTGTGGAAAAAGTAAAAGCACTGAAGAGTGGGCCAGACGCTGTGGAATTGTTTCTACAACAAAAAGAAGACCAAATAATTGAACAGGTAGTGATTGATGAAAAGGGCGATAACTGTCCAACATGCCAAAGAAAGTTCACAAAAAAGAAGGTCAATCCATCTGGAAAAGAGATTACTAGCAACACATACATACAGCTTCTTGAAACTGATGAAGAAAAGAGAGATGAAGGAACCATGAGAAAGAAGGCAAATAGTCAACCCATGAGGAATATTCCAAGTCCAAAACCATCCACAAGCGGATACAATGACAAATCAAAGCCAACCCAGCACTATTCTGAGGATGATGATGACAGTGAAGAGTTAATAGATGACAGAAGTGACGAGCTCTGCTGTGTTTGTAACAAGTTTTCCCCACCAGATCTGAAGAAAATGCCTATGATTAAAATTGTCAATTGGGGACAGTGTGAAGAATGTGGTCATTGGGTCCATCTTGGGTTTTGCATTGAAACAAGAGTGATAAGAAGACACAGCACATTTCTATGTCCACACTGCACAGATTAATTCCAACCAGCCATGTATTGTTCTTATTTCTGTTATAGGTTTAATGAAAATTTAATGGTTTAACATGTTTAATTGTTTTTATGCATTTAATAATTACATTGATGACATTTTCTTTTTATTTCCTTTGGAAATTAGTCTGTGGGTGATATGTCAATCACTAACTGCTATTTCTGAAGTTTTCTGATTTTCTTTATTTGAGTTACCCCATGTTTTTGTTTTGTTTGAAAAAAAAATCCAGACCTTCGATCATCACCTGCAATTGACTGTTACCCAACACATATGGAATGAATATACTGAACATACCTGTAGATTTTCTTTGGGACACCCCCTGTGCTAAAAATAGAAACAGAAACTACCCTATATCGAAATGATGAGAGCCTCACTTTGACGCCGAGTGTTGACATGCCCTGAATATTCTGGTAAATATTTTCTTTTTCTCTGTTTATGAAGTTTGTTTTTGACAATTATTGTTTGGAACTATGGTTATTAAAGTTTTTAAGACAGTCAGAAATTTAAAAATTTGATTTGCAAATGCGCATGCGCACGGAATAAGTTAAGGCTATCGAAAGTACGGGACGTCAGGCTAAGCTAAAAAGATAAAATGCTTGTTAGCAGCATTTCATCTTCTGTATCAATGTTTTCCAAGCATTTTGCTGTCAGGGACGTCGAAATAGGACTTGCTTGATAAATGGTTGGTAGTTAATTGTCAGAAAACGTATGCGGACTTTGTATACGTTTTTCCTTATTTTTTCTTCATTTATACCTACCTAAATGTCTTCCTGATGCAATTCAATGGGCCCTTACAATTATGGATTGTTTGGGAAAGGGTTTATAGTACATTGTCAGGGAACGCCTGTGAGATCTGTCTATGTTTTCACCTGTTTTCGAGAAAAACGTGACCACATAATTAGCGATCCTGCTGCGATATAATTATAATGAACTGGTTAGAGATTAATGTCTTGTTCAACAAAACTCTGGTTTAACTTATATAGATGTCAGTTATAGCTCACGATAAATGACCTAGCAGAGCATCCCTAGCGTATATCTAGAGATGCTCTGCCAGGTCATTTATCGTGAGCTATACTTCCGTCTATAAACAAAGATATTGCCAATTAATAACTTAATATTTACCTAAAATGTGAATGAGTCGTTGTGAATAATGCAAAATCTATGAACATTTTCTCCTGTTTATGAGAGAAACGTGGCCTTAGAATTCTAGGTTAATTCATTTAAGATACCCCCTCGTCCTTTGGAGTCTTAAAAAACGCCGCTCGAACGTTTAGTATTTTTTATTTTTATTAACATACTCTCAATCCCAAAGCGTTTTGGTAACAATACTCTCGAACCCAAAGCGTTTTAATTTTGGATGCATGTGTTCTTTATCGCTGTATATTGAATGCACGTGCGTCGTCATTGTTTTCTCCGCATGTTTAGGGAGCCTCGTTTTGATAATGTCGATTGTTGACTATTTTTAGTAATAATTTTCATGTATACAATATTGATTTCCCATCAACCCATCGTCTTTGCCTCCGGAAGTGTGTTCTGTGGGTACAGACTAAAACATAAGTGAAAGGACCTTATTAATTAGCGAACCTGCTGCGATAAAATTATTAAGAGCTGGTAACAAATCATTGTCTTGTTCATCAAACCCTAGGTTAGCTCAAAATATGTCAGATACACCTATCTAGAATAAAAGATGGTGTTTACTAATCTTTTTTTCGAAACGGCAATATTTTAGCATGATCCAATTTTCAAGCTGCTATAGACAACGAAATTGATTTTCATAATGACAATCCTGAACATTGCACCACGAACAACAATAGATAAATTAAAGCAAAAATTCAAGTGAAAAGTTTTTCTTCTTTTGTCTCGGTCTTTTCTTCCCAATGAGTTGACCATAACAGACGTACCGAAACAAGAGCTTGTTTGGAAAAGGGTCAACCATTAATTGTCAGAAAACGCCTGCAAGATATGTCTACGTTTTTACCTGTTTTTGAGAAAGAAAAACTGAACGCTGAATTAGCGATCTGCCACGATATAGATCTAACTGTAATGAATTAGTTAGATATTACTGTGTTGTTCAGCAAATCCTAGGACCAGTTATTAATGAGCAAGTGTCTGGAAAGGGTCCCTTAAGGCTTTTGAACCCAACATGGATTCAGATCAGACTGTGCGTATGTCTTGAAAGGGTCCCTTAAGGCTTTTGAACCCAACATGGATTCAGGTCAGCCTGTGCATACGCACAGTCTGATCAGGACCCATGTTGTTCTCTAAAAGTTTCTTCCTGACATGTAGAAACTTAAAGATAGCAGCATGGATCCTGATCCGACTGCATTTAAAATTATTATGATCTCGAAACTTGTTAGTCTCAAATGCTATAAGTGACGTTTTTCCAGATTGTGGCTCATCACATCAATTTGACGTTTGAAATAAAGGTAAAGAAAGAAGCCTATCCGGTGGAACGTTGGATAGCAAATTACAGAAGATTGAACCGAACTTTCGTGTTTGTGTTGAAAATTTAATCCGTGTGAAATATAGGCAAGTAGCATTAGAAATTCCTTGTAAGTAATTGTACAATAAATAAATAAGGGAAACATCATTAGCCAAATGATTGTACATAAAAAACTGTCAAACTGCGGGCACCTAATTCAGGAATTTTATTGGAATGGATATCATTTCGTCTGAATCATGTTCATAGTGAAAAAATACTTACATAAAGCCGATGATAAAGGTATTTAATTTTGGGAATAAACAATATGATGAATGATAAAAAAGCGATAAAAATGGCAATTTTATGTTGTGAAAATCATGCACCAATTTTTGCAATCCAAATAATCAAGGCATTTTTAGGGTTTAAATAGCTTATACCGGTCGCATACTAGGACGCAATCTCAGAGCAGAGTTGTCGTTCGTTACTCTCACCATACACGTTAATGTAATGAATGAACCGTGTGCAAGAGAGTGACTAGGACGATGCCTAGCCTACCATGTTTTTTTCAAGATTACGACATAACAACAAAATATAAGATATATAATTATGTCGAAATAATTATCAATCATAATTTTTTTTCTTACCTATGTCAACCGCTGATGTTTACCAAGTGGCATTTCCTGTACAGACACCAATGTTGTCACTCAAAGCCAAGTGTTCACACACTCACGGTGAGGATTGTGCATGATGGGATGGATAACGAATACGGACAAAATAATCTCGATTCTGGTAAGATTTTTTGCAATAACTTCCTTATTTGTGCGTCAATTTTCAAAAGGTTTGTTGCATGTACCCCGCCTTACCGAGCTCTATCATCGGATGTATGACATATTAGATAACTCATGGTACTTTTTCCCAAAATATTGTCCCAACAGACCAGAAAGCGAAATGGTAACGACTACGGCCAAATTAACCACGCTTCAGGTAAGCATTTGTGCAATAACTTTCTTATTTTAGCGTCAGTTTTCATGCAGTTTGTTGCATGTACTCCGTCTTACTGAGCCCTTTTCTAAGATGTATTACTTATCGGGAAACTCCTTGTACTTTTCTAAAAAAATCGATCCCAGCCGACTAGAAAAATGACCTGGATTTTTTGTCGGTTTTCTGATCGGTTGGGATCAAGTTTTGGACAAAGTACAAAGATTCTACAAACAAGTCATATGTCCGAGGAAAGAGCTCAGTAATGCGGGGTGCACGAAACAAACCGCTTGAAAATTGACACAGAAACAAGAAAATTATTGCACAATTTCTTACCTGAAGCGAGGCAAATTTGTCCGTATTCGTTATCCATCCCATCATGCACAATCCCCACCGTGACACTTCCGCTCCTACACTGTGAATACATCTATAATTGTCAGGTGATTATCACGTGACAACACCTTTTACCGTACATTGCTTTTCCAAACAATTGCCTAATTAATTGATTTGAGCCAGGATCTGGAAAAACGTCCTTTATGGCATTTGAGAACAACCTGGATCCAGACCAGCCTGTGCATACGCACAGTCAGATCAGGATCCATGTTGTTCTCTAATAGCTTCTTTGAGAAGTGAAGCAACCATAGAAGAGCAGCATCGGTGTATGCTAGTCTTTGCTTAGGCACAGGCTGGTCTTGAAACGTGGATGTCTCAAATGCTATAAGGGACGTTTTTCCAGATCCCGGCTCATTTATATTCAGTTTAAGCGTAAATGAATAATAATTTAAAAATAGTGGGAAGCGAAGTCAACCTATGTGTGGCACATCGCCCGAAACAGAACTAACAGGGAACACTTAATCACGAAACACAGATTGGACTAATCACAGGCTAGCTAAACATTATGTTTCAGAAACGCACGAATTAATATAATCATAATGAAGCAGAAAAAAAAAACATTCTAGACTCAGAAAATTATCCGACGATCATTTTACACCCTAATCTTCCTAGTAAAACATACATGCACCGTATTTCAAACGGATAATTTTCCCAGAACCCTTATACAAATTGTGTGACGCCCATTTCGATGTTCTACGGGATTCAGCCCGTTACATAATGTTTTATTCAATTCACAAAATGTAACAAAAGAACGTTTTTAAATGCGTCTTACAATATTTACATATCACGTGTATACCATACCGTAGTCTAACAAATTCAATGATAATGTTCACTGGTGGTGAACTCGGACAAAGCGAGGAACATTTTTCATGAACACAAGGTACAGATACTTCATTGCACATACGGATTTTTGTAAACAATACACGTGGCATTTTGTTTTACTTCTTTTTCCGTCTTTTTTTAAAGGATGCACTCAAATGGAAGTTACTAAGGTATGTAGATATGATTTATAATACGCACGAAAATATCAGTTTTATCGATCATTATTTTCAAATGGTATAAACGGATTGCAAGTGCGCAAAGCGCATATTGAGATCATGTGGGTTGATCTTAATCGCCCGAACGAAATGGTACGATATCACTGTTTATGTTTATCTATTTGCATTGCAAATATACAAAAAAGACATATAAATGTACAAATAAAGGCTGTAAATGGCAGTTTTCGGTGTCATGTCATTGAAAATCATTGTGCGGTTTCTTCGTGACAACGTTACAGCATGTTTGCGATGTTATCTTTTCCAGCTACGGTGTTTTATGAGCACATGTTTGATAAATTAATCGATTGCACTGGACTTAACGGCGCATTTAAACATTTATTCGGTAATATCGCATCATCATCATCACCATCATCATCATCATCATCATCATCATCATCATCATTATCATCATCATCATCATCATCATCATCATCATCATCATCATCATCATCATCATCATCATCATCATCATCATCATCATCATCATCATCATCATCATCATCATCATCATCATCATCATCATCATCATCATCATCATCATCATCATTTTTATCGTTACCTTGGAGTTTCACCGGTAAGATTTTCGTTATGCCTTCTTGAATTTGGTACAGGTGGAGAATAAGCTATTAAATGAGAACAAGATGGATCTTGATCAGACAGTGCACATGCAAAGTCCGATCTGGATCCATGTTGGTCGCAAAAGCCTAAATGAACGTTTCCAGATCTATACTGTAATATTTGTCATTACCATTATCACCATTTATTCTAAAGAGGATCCACTGCTTCACACATCCCAGGTCCGTACGAACAGGGGGAC
Source organism: Fragum sueziense (assembly GCA_963680895.1). Taxonomy (NCBI): domain Eukaryota; kingdom Metazoa; phylum Mollusca; class Bivalvia; order Cardiida; family Cardiidae; genus Fragum; species Fragum sueziense. The sequence continues at coordinate 48,359,969 of OY804595.1, forward strand.
TCTGGAGCCACCCCCCCCCCCCTCATAGTTGGCAAAAATGCCGAATTTTCATCATTTCACATTTAAAACTTATGGCAAATCTAATTTAGTCCCCACTCCCCGAATATTAGACACTGGACTAGACAGGGCCCATGTGGAATTGCTTTCTACGGGCATGCATTCTAAAGTATACTAACGGGAAAAGTTAACAGTGCGCATTTCCTTTTTAATTAACACCTTGATTGCATGCGGTACATGAATAACATTTTACAAATGCACATTTAATCTTTTACTTTCAATAATTGTCAATTTATCACTATACTTGTTATTACCGTAACAATTCCTGAAAGTGGATAAGGATAAGATTCGCGTTTACAAGACATTTTCGAGTGTGAACACCGTTGGTATTAATACATGCTATGCAATTGTCCTTAGAAAACAATAGATGCTGTCTAAACCACTGAAGGTAATGTTGTCAATAACATCGTAGCAAGACTATGGGTATCGCAAGACGTCTGAAACGGATGGTCTAATACGTTAATCAGCCTCTACTGCTGATAGAACTCAACCCAGGAAGCAATCTATCTGTAACGTTTGCCTTTTTCTGTCGATTTCACAGGTAGTAGTCCCGATAATGGTTGTCTTGTCGGAATGACGTCACGTGTAGACGTTGGATGTGTTGGAATCGTCTCAAAATTGTAGCATGGCAAGAAAATCGAAACAGTCTAATTAATGGGGTAATTCGACTGTTTTCGATTTACTTGCCATGCTTAAATATCTTGTATTTATTTCGGTACATTTATGAATAATTCTAAAATTGGCGACCATTTGCATTAGACAGGTGGCTACTTTCTTATGACGGGGAGTATATTTGTGCTAATATGATTAAATCCATTTGTTTCAATATTTTAGATTTCTGGAAGATAAAATGTTGAAAAAGACGTTTCACTACATTTCTCCTGAAACAAAAGTTTACGTTCATGATCTGTTTTCATGACTTTATAACATCGCCGCCAAACAATACGACGTTGTTCCCGCGTTTTGTGTGTTTGGCGTTAAAGAACGTATAGCTTATTGTCATACAACTTCTACTTTTTCAATTTTCAGTTAAACCTCTTAACAATACAATGTCCAATAGGATATACAAACTAAAATCAAAATTGAAATTAGCATATTTTTGTGTATATTATTATACGCATTAGGCATGTTTCCATGGTGATTTCTTTAATTTAGGACGGTGGAACTTTCCTATTTCTATATATTTAATTCTTATACCTATGTTTATATGTTTTTAAGTTCTGCTTCGAAAGGCCACACTAATACTTAATGTACAATGACTTTGTAAATATGACAGTCCAAAAAACTTTCAGACAGTTTTCAAGAGAATTTTCGTCGCTATGCATTCCGACTTTTGTATTCTCCCCAATATTATTGTTGACAGATTACGTCAAAATCATTGTTTGGGAAAGGGTTAAAATGTTTCACTCATCAATAGGAAGAACACATGGATAAGAGATATCGGTTATGGCAATCAATTGTGTGCTAAAATAGACTTGGTTACTGTTCTGTTTTTATAAACCGTTGGTATTGGTATAAAATGTCGTAACTACAGCTTCAAACAAGCTCTAGTTGCGACGTTTTACATTTACATTTACGGAATGCCATCGTAGTCCGAAATTAATCACTGCTTTCTTGATAAAATTGATCCATATTCAAAGACGAAGCAATGAAATACATTATGTATTTCCGAAACAGTTTCCCCCATTTAGAAAGGTTTGGAAAAACATTGAATCAAAAGAAGAATAGATCTATACTGAAAATAATTTGGCTCTTTTTTTCTTAATATTTTCCTTTCATATTTTCTTATTTAGTACACACATTTTAACTCTCAACATAATAAATTAATGTATTTTGACACCAAGAGCAGTCAGCTAGAGAACTTGGCGGACGGGTAGAAAAACGGACGGACGGGCAAACGAAGCACTTTCTATATGGTGGTCATTACTGAAAGCCTTCTAATTGGGGGCTGCAATACCAGATAGGCCTATTGTTTTGGAAATGATTATTGTATACCATTTATTCGTCTTTGAAAAAGAATAATTTTCATCTACTATATATAGACCTAGTGACGTTTTTTCGGACAAACACTAATGCTTCGTCGGTGTAAATCTAAAACGTCACAAACTCAACTTTATTGAAGCTGTAGTTACGGGATTTTATAACAACACCTACGATTTATCCATATTTAACGGAAAACCCATTCTATTGTTAGGACAAAAGTCATTGCAATTCGAACAGCCATTGAAAATGTTCACGGTGTCATGAATAAACCGTACAAGTCCCCTTCAAAAAACGTTAACTACGATTTTCACATCGGAAAAAAACTTCTACTCCAAGAATTGTAATACCAACTTCAGAATCAGTCAGAGAAATGAAATAACAAAAATTACAATAGCCTCTAAGTGTCTCTCCAATTCGTCCATATTGTTTTGAGCGGATAAACACGTGCAAATCGTTGTGTACATGCTCAAACTAGTAAAACTGGTTTTTAAACGCGCATTTAAACATGAAGTATCTGTACCTTGTGTTCATGAAAAATGTTCCTCGCTTTGTCCGAGTTCACCACCAGTGATGTTATCAGATTGAAAATTATCGGTGCGTTAATTCTTTCCAAAATGACGTCCCTAAACCGAAAAGAAGTGGGAAATCATCGAAGCCAAAGAAGAAAATGCTGATAATCAACATTTTAACATTTTGCCTCAATATTTTCTTTGCTATATTACACAAATTCAACCTCTATAAAAACAATTTTGACGTCTGTGTCAGCTAAAACAGAATTTAACCACCATATTTTTTGCCGTTTGGGGACGGGTTAAATAACCAAAAATAGAATATTTCGTTGGTAGCTTACACACAAAACGAAACCCCATATGATAAACTACCGGCTCTCAACATACAACTATAAACCGGTATCGATATTGCCTTCGTAAATATCAGAAAAACGCCTCGGCCCGTGTCTACCAAAGTTGGACTTAAATACTAGAACGATGCAGACTAATGACAGGAAAAGTGAGAATCAGAATCCAATGTTCAAGCCTTCTGAAAAAATTTCAAAAGGTAAGGAAACTCTGTATTTTGTTGTTGGTGTTGTTTTTTTTTTTTTGGCATGGTTTTTTGCAATACATTGTATTTCCAAGATGGTGGACAGGCGTTCGTGAAAAAGTAAGTCATAGTGACATTTATTTTTGTTCAAAAACTGCTTGAATATACCCTCCTATGAAACGATTACAACACTTACCGCCATAAGTTTTAATAAATTATCTCGTAATGTAACGTCATATAGCACCGTTTCTGTGTAATATTGTTCGAATATGCTGCTTTCGTGGCATCCAAAATTGAAGCGACAAACGAAACAAGAGGACCATGATGGTCCTTAATAGCTCACCTGAACCAAGACTGAGCCACAGTCATGTTCGAGTCAATTAATATTTGTGGATTTAACACTGAAAACAAACTTATGGTCACCAAAGTTGTATCCAATTTTTGTCTTGATTGGTCAATAATTTGTCAAATACAGAAATTGTGTCAAATTCAAGGGCAGATTACTCAGCAACTTCTTGTCCAATTTGAAATTCAAAATCAAGATCAAGATTGAAGATCTTATGCTGACCAACATTATGTCTAAGTTTTGTTTTAATTGGTCAATATTTATTTTTGTTAGAGTGAAAAGAAAGTCGAATATGGCAATTTGATTTTATTTTGTCAAATTAAGGGGCACATAACTCACGACTTTCTGATCTGATAAAACTTATCTTAGATCCTATGGTCACCAACATTGTGTCCAAGTTTTGTCTTGATTAGTCAATAATTGTATGTGCTAGAGTGTACACAAAGTCGAAAATGGAAATTTTGTCAAATTCAAGGGCACATAACTACTCATAACTTTCCGGTCTAATCAGAATGAAAATCGAACTCATCCGACATCTTATGTTCACAAACATAATTCAAGTTTTGCTTTGATTGATCAATAATTGTAGATGCTATAGAGTGTAAACAAAGTCGAAAATGGCCAAAAACTGGAATTTTGTCAAATTCAAGGGCACATAACTCATGACTTCCTAAACCAATCAGACTAAAAATCTATCTTATTCCTTATCTTACAGTCCCCATCATTTTTTTTTTAAATTTTGTCTTGATTGGTCAATTATTGTAGATGCTAGAGTGTATTTACAAAGTCGAAAATCATCGAAAACTGGAATGTTGTCAAATCAAAGGGCACATGATTAATGACTTCCTAATCCAATCAGACTGAAAATCTAACTTATCAGGGATCTTATGGTTCCCAACACTGTGTCCAAGTTTGTCTTGATTGGTCAGTAATTGTAGATGCTAGAGTGTAAGCAAAGTCGAAAACAGTCGAAAACTGCAATTTTGTCAAATTCAAGGGCACATAACTCAAGACTTCCTGATTCGATCAGACTGAAAATCAAACTAATTCAAGATCTTATTAATACCAATATCCTGAACAAGTTTTGTCTTGATTGGTCAATATCTATGGCGTGTGGAACGTTGCAAAATTAGATAAATATTTTTATGTGATATAATTTTATATTTATATTCTATATTCTTTATTTATATTCTAAAAATATTTTTATGTGATATAATTTTATATTTATATTCTATAATTTTTATTTATATTGTATATTTTTTATTTATGTTCTTTATTTTTTATTTATGTTCGATAACGCGAAAAAAATTTATGTGATATAATTTTTTATTTATATTGTATATTTTTTTATTATGTTCTATATTTTTTATTTATGTTCGATAACGCGAAAAAAAATTATGTGAAGGGTCGCCTCGAGGGGCGGTGCAAGCAAGCGGTAGAGCTAGTTCAGTTGTAGTTAGGGTGCTAGGCTAAGGGTCGGGGTGAGAGGGCCTGCGAGCCGATCAAGGACGGCTCAACGGGGCAGAAGCCCCTCACTGGGGGTAGATTTAGGGCCCTTTTAGGGGTGTTTCACTCCGTTGACATAAGGGTTAGGGCCGTCTCTGGGGGAAGGGTCGCCTCTCGAGGCGATGCAAGCCGTAGAGCTAACTAAGGTGCTAAGGTTAGGGCCAGGCCAAGAGGGCCAGCGAGCCGATCACGGAGGGCTCAGTGGGGCAGAAGCCCCTCACTAGGGGTAGATTTAGGGGCTGTTTAGGGGTGTTTAACTCCGTTGACATAAGGGTTAGGGCCTTCCCTGAAGGAAGGATCGCTTCGAGGGGCGGTGCAAGCAAGCGGTAGAGCTAGTTAGGGTGCTAGGCTTGGGTGTTACAAAGGTCACTAGTATCCCATGATGTAATTATACCACATAAATTTTTTTCGGGCTATTATCGAATATAAATAAAAAATATAGAACATAAATAAAAAATATAGAATATAAATAAAAAAATATATCACATAATTTTTTTTCGCGTTATCGAATATAAATAAAAAAATATAGAACATAAATAAAAAATATACAATATAAATTAAAAATTATATCACATAATTTTTTTCGCGTTATCGAACATAAATAAAAATATAGAACATAAATAAAAAATATAGAATATAAATAAAAAATTATATCACATAAAAATAATTTTAGAATATAAATAAAAAATTATAGAATATAAATATAAAATTTTATCACATAAAAATATTTTTCGAATTTTGCAACGTTCCACACGCCATAAATATCTGTAGATGCTAGAGTGTCAACAAAGTCAAAAGTAGCTATTTCTGACGTTCAAGGGCAGATAATTCCTGACTTCCTGGTCCGATCTGACCCAAAATCAAACTTATTGTCATATATGTTTTGACCAAGGTTGGTCAAGATTGGTCAATATTTGTGGATGCTAGAGTGGTAACAACAAAATCTTTTGGTTATTAGTCCCTTGTTTAGGAATTAAAAAGACATATGAAAGTTTGGCGTAATAAATGACTTTCTCATACGTGTGAGCATCAAGTTGGCGCAAATGTTCATGGGAGGGGTGTGTGTTATCTTCAAAACATATGATATCCACCGTGAAAGCCCAGTATACAACATGGCTGACATTGTTCAAGATGGTCGCATGCATCTCCTTAGGTAACCAAGAGGACCAAGATGGTCCTGCACTGAGAGTGCTTCGAGACAAACAACATCCTAAATTCATGGATTCGTGGATTCTTAGTTGAATGTAGATAAACATTCCAAACAATTTTGACAATAATTTCGGCACCAAGAGCAAACGAAAAGAAATTAAAGGATATTAATGGGCAAACGTCTTGACCATAATTTGTATCCACAATATCTTTAAACATGCGGTAAATTGATAATAATCCCTTGAATTGTTTACCAGTTCATAACAAACTTTTTATCTGACCTAGATATCATAAAAATGAACATACTAGACAACTTTCACAATTATAGAGGTTTTATTATGGGTTTGTTTTACCAAAAACAAGATTTGAACCAATGGCCTAGTTTTTGACATCTCTTGACCCACCATTTACATAAGATATCTTCAAAACATATTGATTGAAAAATTCACAATAATTGAACAAATATTGTCGTTCTATTAGTTTAGGCAAAAACAAGATTTGAAGCAGTGACCTTGTTTTTTAACCTGGCATTACCCACTTTTTAACATGACAGATGGCATTAAGATAAACATAGGGGCTGAACAATTTTCACAATGGTTGAGTAAATAATTTGGTTCTTCCAAAAACAACAAAATTTGACCTAGTGAACTAGTTTTTTGACCTCGTATGCCCCAATTTTTACATGACCAAGATATTATCAAGATTAAGTTTCTGAACAACTACAACAATGATTCAGATATGATTGTGGTTCTTAATGCAAACGCATGATTTGATCTAGTGACCTAGTTTTTGACCTCGCGTATCCCATTTGACCTAGTGACATAATTTTAGACTTTGCAGGGCATACTTCTTACATGACCCAGATATCATCTGGATACAGATTCTGAACAATTTTCTCAATAATTGCCTAAATATTTTGGTACTTAGAGCAAAATAAAGATTTGACCTAGTTTTAGACTTCACATGGCCCATTTTTTACATGACCCAGATATCACCCAGATAAACATTCTGAAAATTTTCACAACGATTAAGTAGTTATTTTGGTTCTTAGAGTAAACGACAAGATTTGACCATGTGACCTGGGTTTTTTTTACCTCACATGTCCTTCTTTTGATTAAGATGCAGATCTTGTCAAGATAAATATCAAGGACAATTTTGACAAAGTTTGGACCTACATTTGCACTTCTAGGGCAAAAGGAATAATTCTATAGTACCTGACCCTGCGTCCTAGTTAATGACCTGGCATAATCCGCTTCTAACATGATCTAGATATCAACAAGATACACATTTAGAGCAGTTTTGACAAAATCTGGGCCAAAATTGACCCCTCTAGAGTAAAAGGAATGATTTTACAATGTATGGCCTAGTGATCTAAGTTTTGTCCTGTCATGACCTACTTTTAATCTTGACCTAAACATCATCAGGACAAAGGTTCTAGACAATTTTACAACAACTGAGAAAAAATTGTGTCCCCCAGTGCAAAGAAGAGATTTTGCCTACAATGCCTAGTGACCTACTTTTTACCCATTTCTGTCCCCGATTATAATGTTTTGAAGTATTTTGAAAAAAGGATGACCAAAAAGTCATAATTTATGAAATTTTGTTGATTTCTACTTACTACTTTAGGATGATTTTTTGTAAACAATTGACGGACGGACGTACAGACATACAGATGGACAAAGGGACGCCGGACAACGGACCGAGCACAATACATCATCTCGAGGACTATGTGCTCTTATAAGCTAAAAATAGGAAGATCATTCACTTTGTAATACAATCACCTATTGTTGGCGCAAGATCGTATGGCACATGTTTACATTTTGTTTAATGTAAACAAAACATTGTAGTTTAAAACGTGATGAATTCTATTATTATACGTTCAAAGTTAAACGAGAATCGATACAAATATTTTGGTTTATTTTAGGGTGGACAGGTATGAATATGTATAAGTTGTTACTATAAATAGTCAAATATACATCCTGTCTCCCCTATTATCCGTTATAGGTATATTCCCTAATTAGTAAAAGATTTTGAATCGATTATACTCTGCCTAAATGTTTAACATATTTACGTCACTGCTTATAAAGACTTTAGTCATGTTCTATACAGCAATGTTTTGTTTACATTTGAACAAAATGTAAACATGTGCCATACAATCTTGCGCCAACAATAAGTTCACATGAAAGTTCCACAGAGTGCACTGCCTTCAATTGGTAATGTACCAATCGTGACATATGCCAATAAGGCCACTTTCCAAAGATCAAAAATATTCTATAAGATTATTCAATCAGGCAATTTTATAATGGTGTGCGGATAATCGAGAGCACATATTGAAAGATAAGTAAATTTCAAGCCATTGAAAATAGCTGCCATCAACAGCCTTTTTGGGCAAAATAGAATTTAACAATATTGTAAAAATTTATGATCGATTGCAATGCTCTTGTAATATCAAACATGAGAGATTTGACAGTTCAAATGATTGAAAAACATGATAACTTTGTTCTTTGAATGAAATTTCTATCATCTGTTTAGCATGTTAATTATGTAATAGGCCTAAAGCTACCAAGTGTACAAATCTGCAAGCTTTGCGAATCTGCAAGCCGTCACTTTATACGTTACTTCTTCACTTTCGGGATATGTTTCTTTTACTCGTATTGTAATTATTTGTATTTCAGTTTTTTGTCGTAAACACAGAATACGGTTTCGAGATGTTTTATCTGTCAATGATATACCATCCGTGGATAACGAACACACATCATTCGCCAGAAGATTGTTACAAAGTGTACGTAATGATACACCAGGCAGACGAAGAGAACTATTCAACCGGGATCGTATAGAAAGACTTCCTTATATTGATATAAGACATCCCAGAGATTACACTAGCTGTCACATTACTGACATGTACATTTCTAAAGAAAACAAGAGACTAATAATAGCAGATTCCAGCAACAGGGCCGTTAAAATCATCAACCCAAAGACTCTAGAAATAGTAAGATACGTCAGGTTCTCAATATCCCCGAAATGTCTTACAGAGATTAGTGGCGAGAGTAAGCCTCTGTATTGTTTGGTGTTTGATGGAGAGAGACAGCTGACAATAGTGGATATGATACACCGACCAGCTAGATTTATTCAGACAATACCTATTGCTCAAGATTGCAAATCAGTGTTTTTCTCAAAAAAATGTTTTATCTTACATTGTGAGAACACAATCCGTGAAGGTATTGAATCACACAATATAGCTATCGTAAATAAACAAGGAGAAGAAGTCAATGTGATTGATCTACAACAAGTTGTTGTTGCTGTTGAAGGAAGTAGGTTTCGTGTACAAGTACATGAACAGTTAGGATCAATATTTGTAAGCTGTGATCAGATGATTTATAAAATGAACTTGTTGGGACAAGTACTTTGTCAGCTTTCAGTACATGTGTCTGGATTTTCAGATATACCGATATTGCCATGTGTCGATCAAGGGGATGTATTCGGCATATATATGTACAGTGCCGATATACTTGTGTTTCTTTGTCGATGTGGTATAGACTTAAACAGGAATACCCAAGAAATATCTACTATTGTGCCACCTGATGCCGTAATACCTCTTCATTTCAACTTTATAAGGGCAGTATGTTGCAATGAGACATTTTACCTCTTGTTAGCAGCTCAGCAAGGTACTCATTTGGAAAGAATACCTGTACACCAAATTGTATGAAATGATTATATTACTCAATCTATTTGACATGAGAAAGGTGTACATGGGCGGATCTAGAGGGGTGTACCTGTCATTGGCCGAAAATTAAATTTTGACTATATAACTTTCGTGTAACACTACATTTTAAGCCATAATTTGGGCTTTGACCCTCCCCCCCCCTCCCCCCCCCCTGGAAAAAATCTTGGGCTTGGACCCCCCTCCCTGGAAAAAAATCCTGGATCCGCACTTGGCGTAAAATAATGGTATCAAATGTAAAAATTATGTCAGTTCAATAATATTGCATATTACAATTACATCAATCAGTAATTTGAAGTAGTGAATAACAAATTGAAAGCAGCTTTCGCGAATCTATAATGCATTTTATGGCAGAAAAGACACTTTGAGCTCTGGTTAATCTTGCTGTGTTGAGCTTTCATGAATTAAAACATTATATATACAATAGTAATTATTATACGTTCTTTATTAAGAACGCGATTAAGTCTGACTTTGAAAACTAGAGTACACGTGACAATGAAAGTGATCATACCCCCAACAGCGCTGTTTTGTGTATTTTGAGAAGTACATTTCATTTGGACTGTGAGCTGATCAATTGGGAAATAGAGCTAACAAAATATCAACAGACCAAACAACACATGTACAAGTTGCAAAGACTGTAAATTTTCAACAAAAGGACACAGCTCATGTACAAATCAACATGCCATGTCCTGCAATGCCCAAGGCAAATGAAGAAACAAAATTACTGTTTGTTCAGCATTTTCTGCTTTTATCTCAATATTTTTACAAGCCCTTTTCTATGAGGGACGTTTATTTGGGATAGGGTTAATCGTTCACTGTCAGGAAACGCCTGTGAGATCTGTCTACTTTTTCGCCTGTTTTCGAGAAAAACGTGAATGCATAATAAGCAATCACGTTGCGATTTAATCTTCTATTGTCTCAATGCTTTTCCATGCCCTTAGCTATTATGGACATCAAACCAGCCCTGCGTTCAGTAAGAAAAACGGTTTACTAACGTTGTCCGTTTCATTCGGAATATTCGGTCAATTCTGTCAAATTTGTGTCAAAGAAGTTGCGACTGTTGCAAACGTTAGCTAACGTTTTATCTACTGAACGCAGGACTAGTTTGTGTGAACGGGTTTCTGCTAATATTGCTGTCCTTACGCATTTTTGTTTTTGTTTTGCCGCGGCATAAAAAGTTGCTTAACAAATTGAAAACCCTTTATCTTTTCTTAAGGATAATTCCTGCCAAGCCTCTTTTTTCATGCCGCAGCAGCCCAAGTCTTCGATCGAATCAAGTTCTTTTAGCCATGTTGAAAGAATTTCATCAAATGATCATTCATCAAAACTTACTTTTTGTGCCGATGCGATATTAATGCCTGTAGCTTCTTTGAGTTCATCTTCGCGAGCCAAGAGTTAATACCTCCACTTTGTTTCTTACAACGTAAGAAACAAAGTGGAGGCAGAAACCCTTGGCTTGCGAAGATGCTCTGGGCCCGTCTGTTTGTGTTCTTCTGTCTTCAACATGATAACATTCTGCGTCGAACTTTTGCAGGTTCTGGCGTCAATGTTTGATCGGCTGTAAGAGAGGCCTGAGTCATTCTAACGGGGCCTTTAAAAACATGGATTGTTTGGAAAAGGGTTTATCGTTCAGTGCAAGGGAACGCCTGTGAAATGTTTTCACCTGTTTTCGAGAAAAACGTGACCACATAACTAACGATCCTGCTGCGATATAATTATAATGAGTTGGTTGAAACAGATTAATGTTCAACAAACCCCTAGGCCAAAAATTATATATGGCAGTTATAGCTATCGATAAATGACCTGGCAGAGCATCCCTAGCTAATAGGGAAACAAATTTTGAAACTGCTACAGACAACAGAATTGAATTTCATAATGACATTAACATTGAACTCACAGTTACGCAGATAATAAATAGATAAGAAAAAAATCAACTTTTGTCTCTGAGCTTTCTTTAAAAGCGGTTCACTTTATATTAAGAAAGGTTCCGAAATCAAGGATTGTTTGGAAAAGGGTTAAGCATTAATTGTCAGCAAACGCCTACAAGATAGACCTACGTTTTCACCTGTTTTTGAGAAAGAAAAAAAACTAAACGCCGAATTAGCGATCTGCCACGATATAATTGTAATGAATTAGTTAGAGAGTATTGTGTTGTTCAACAAAACCTGGGTCATCTCAAGAAACAAAGGGGTTATTGCCCTTACAGCTTTAGAGAATAATATGGACCATGATCAGACTATGCGTATGCACAGGTTGATCGAGATCCATATTGGTCTCAAATGCCATAAAAACATTTTTCTCAGATCCTGTTCAGATGTTATTAAAATCATTTGGATAGTTTGGAGATAACCGTCATGCGTGGATTCGGACATTTTTGTCAGATGCTACCCGCAATTTCCAGGGGGAGGGGCGAAAATTCCTGTGAAACACTTTGCTCAGCCTTTTTCACCGAATCGAGGGGTCACGCCCCACCCCGGGATACAGTCTTGTTTAACAAAGCCTAGGAAAACTTATCAGTCACACCACAGAAACAATGATACTCTAAAACAGTTCTGACTGTGTCATGGCTTAATCCTTTCTCAAACAAACCTAGGTCTTGGCGCTAATAATTTGAATTTTGAAAACATTAAGATTGAAATGATGAAAAACAATGCTTTCAAGCATTAATTAAAATATTCATGTTTGGTCCACCTATTAGCATCAATTATGTCAGCTGGAACTCCTGTTGCTTCGGACTTGGCCACAATAGTATCGTTTGGGAAAGTCAGGTGACCTCTACACGTGAATAACTTTTGGCTGGAAATTTACTACTCTCTTAAGAACAGAGCACATTCTCTCTTCATTCCATTATGATATAATGATGCTCTGTTCCCGCGGGGTCATTTCACGTCTAATCTCGGGGCCTTGACGGGATTTCGGTATCCAATCGTTGGCTTTACACAACAAAATTTCATTGGCTGACGCTTCAAATTACCGGCTTCAGCCAAAAGTAGAAGCGACGTAATGTATACGTAATCAAACAAGATAAAACTGAATGATTTTGATTCGATAATTCAAATGTTACCGGCTTCAGCCAAAAATAGAAGCGACATAATGTATACGTAATGATCATGCAAGATAAAACTAAACTGAATGATTTTGATTCGATAATTCAAATGATGTGCTATAATTAGATTATGACGACCAAATAGGCTGTTTGTGTACCAAAAACGGCAGAGGTCATATTTGATGGTTAATCAATAGACCTCGGCTTTTGGAGAGTAGAAATTTACGTGGAGGATGTCGGGAGAATTTTTAACTATTTCCAAGAATACGAAATTGCAGCCTGATCTGAATATAAATTTGACGTAGAACGAAAACCATAACTTAATGTTTTAGAACGGAGCAAATGTATTAAGAAAAATTGGACCATATATTAGAAAGAAAAAGCAATGCTTCGTCTTGTGATACATATAAGTAAATTAAGATATAATTATGGTAAACGTCTATAATTGAATATATATCAAAAGAATAAGCTTGACAAAACAACATTATTGAAGTCTCCTAGCAATACATGGATGTTTCTCTCACTAGTACTACCACAATATCCGGTCAGTGTCCCAAAATTCTCACGTATATGTTTTAATGTTTTGAGATTTATGGCATTTCGGAATTTTGATTATATAAATCACCTGACACGTGATTTTTAGATAAAAAAATATAAACATTGTATCAAATTTTATATGATATTTGTCCATAGTTATTTTTACATATTTTCGAATAAATAGTAATTGTTAAATCATACTTCTTTTTTGGACTTATTTTTGGTTTCCAACCTCATCAAATGTATATTTTTTGGCCAATCAATTCGGCGCCGAACCTGATACTTGCATTTCAATTCGTCATGTATCAGTTTGGACTAGATTAAAAATCTGTTGCGAGTGAATGTGCTAATTACTCTCCCGGTGCATTTGAATCCTTAATCGAACTATATGCCATATCACAACGTTTTTGTTTGGTTTTATCAAAAGAGATCTTTTTTTTAACATTCAAACGCTTCATCCAGCCAGCCTCCATACTCCATGCACTGCCCCAGTACGTTGTAGGCTGTTTCTCTGTGAGTTAGATACTCATTGTTACGAACGCAGTCTCAGTTTGTCCAATGCCGTATACTGTTTCTCATGTTGCCCAAGATGTCTGTATGCCATGTACTGTAGATAGTGCAGGTAGGGGAGAGCATCCATCACAGCCAGATCCCTCCATTCATCAAGGAACTCATTTATGCTCCCTCCAATTTTGTCTGTCGAACTAGATCTAATTATTTCATACTGTAATTCTCGAGGACAACTTGAATCTCAGCCATTGAGAACGTCACACACATGGCTAGTCTGTCGGTTGTTGGACACCTCTGACTAGCTTCTCGCTCAAGGAACGTCGGAAGAAATCCGGTAGGTTGGTGACATCCACACTTCATCATCACACTGTCAGTCATTCTTTCTTCTACGTCCTGCAGAACGGACAATGTTTTTTCTAACTGTCCAGTACAGTACAGGTAGGACGCAAACTTTAATTGTGATGACGACACGTCAGAGTTGAGACTGAGATCAAATAGTTTTAAAGTAAAAGGTCCAATCGGATTGTTTTCATTTATAGATTTTGATGCGTAAAAAGTTGCCAAAAAAGAGCACAAAAATGTGACAGAAAAATGTGCTGATTTCTTTTGCATTTCTCCCTTCACATTTAAGTTTTTAATGTTCAAAATGTCGGTTGGGTGTAGAAGTTTTCTGATTTTATGTTGAAAGGCACAGGCAACACCAACAAAAAGACCTATTGTTCCTAAATATAGATTTGTTTTCATGATAATATCCTCTTCGTATGAAACCACATTGTTTATGCGACTCGTAAATGTACACATTCTAACATTAATACTATCAAAATGAATAGACAGAAGGAATCCTGCCTCGAACGTTAATTAAATGCCTCAAAACAGACAGCAATATGTTCCTTTTTCTTCTGGTTATCTTTCCTAGAAAAAGGTTAGCTGACTTATTGAAGTAGTTGGGACAGTTTTCATCCAGAACTGCTGCTATCATGTACAGAAGGACCTGATGAACACATTGGAGTAGATTGTGTTCTTTCCAGAATTCTTTACGTGTATTCTCTATACAGTGAAACAGCAGTGTTTTACACATATAACTCGATATGGTGTCGGGTAGGTAGGGTGATATGAATGTCTTAACGATCATTTTGAGAAGTACATAGCACCTGATTTGTGTGATATTCAAACTGAACATTAAACATCGTTCAGCGAGAGATGTTGAAATTCTCCATGTTTCATCTCTGTCATCAAGTCCATGGGTTGCCTTCACAACAAAACAGCCAGTTGATTCAATGTGTTGTATCATCTCTGGTGTAGGCCAGTCTCGTCTAATGTTAGTCGGTGTCCAATTTACACAATCTACACCATAAAGACCATTATTTGTACAATCATATTCTCTCAGTGTTAGTGGAATAACACTGTGAAGCACCTGTAATTTACAGTGTCCCGGATATAAACTCTCATCTCGAACCATCAATAGGTTGCACTGACCATGTTTCCAGTCTTTCCAGTCTTGTAAAATGTTAACTCTATCAAACGAAATAAGATGATCTATATCTGAGTTCAGGTCATGGGTCGTTGATCCTTCTGTTTGACTACCGAATATATATAATGTCAGGTCGTAGTTACGTAACCTTTGTGGTAACGTAATTATATTTTCTGCCAATAGATTAGATTTCCTTTGTTTCAACACATATGTCTCGTTAACACCCACTTTGTCCATTACACGGGATAACACCAGGGATATATTCGTGTAATAATCTGTACAATCAACCATCTTGTCTGAAAAAAAATGTTGTTTCTCTGTAGTTTCGATCGTGCCAGATAATTTCTAAAAGACTTGTTTTTGTTGTAGTGGTGATTGTATTTCAATTAAAGTACAATGATAATTGCTTGTCATCAGCATCTTCTTATTTGAACTTCACCCAAAACTGTTTCCATTTGGGAACATCAAAACCGTGTCTTTTCGCGGAAGACTTTATTGTCTTTTTGGAAAGAGTTTGTGATTTACTTTTTCCGCTGCAAAAATTAGACGACTTATGAAAATATTCACTGTTGCATAAATTCGATGATATACCGGTATCATATAACTCATTATATAATAATAACAAAGATTCAGTATCTTAAAAGTGTTGATTTGTTATCGAAAAAAGAAATCGCCATTAGCAGCATATGTGGAACTTCTTTCACAAGAATTCTGACTATCTCATTGTACGGCGCTCTGCAAGTGCCATACAATATGGAATGGTATTGGAGCTTTATTATGGCGCGCGAATAGGGTTTGTTTATCTCAACACCGTTTGTTTTCCTGTATGTTTTCATCGGGGCTAAATGCGTCGATTTCTTGACCACAAGAGTTCGTCATGTTGCCGGTTGATAACATGGGATATCTCAAACGTGTAAGTGTATGGAGTTTCTCAAAATGAGACATCGATGGAAAACAACTCAAATATTCTTATTGCGTAAAAATGTTTAAGGCTAATTTGATTTCCGACCTGATCGATAGGATGGGCCTATATATTGGTCAAGCAATTTGGCGCCGTACCAACATTTCGTCTTGTATCTTATTAGCTTAACTCTTTCCCACAACACTTGCTTTTGACATGGCCTTCTGGTAAAAAAAAGACAAAATGATTTAAGAATAAAAAAAGAGAGAAAAAAGAGAAAAACTATGAAGAAAAGAATCAACTTACTGTTAAACTCATAGACCTATCAAAGACCTCATTGACACCACGATAACACAACAGGCTACAATCTCCTTGTAAACGTATATTACCACAAAAACGCATTTTACAAGAGATATACCCATTTTTTTTAAAACTCGCTTCCTTTTCTAAATTAGGAAGGCATATCTTACATAGCTGATATCACTTCTATACAAATAATTTCATAATGACAATAAATTTTGTGCTAAAATAGACATGGGTTACCGCTAAGAAAGAATTGTCGCAAATAAAACCTTGAAATGGTTATACCAATAATCATTTCCAGAGAAATAGAAAAAGAAGGGTGGATAAATGCTTTCAAAATTTGTTACTTCAAATTCCACCGCTATGTTGTGGTTCTCATTTGAATCGTCTCGATGAGACGGTTCAAATGAGTAGGCTACCAACAACATTGGTTTGATTAGAAATAGATAAAATAATGCATTTCAAAAACAAGAGGGTCATGATGGCCGTGGGTCGCTCACCTGAAATTGAATATCAGAAGTTTCAGGAATATTGGTCTACTGGTTTGGGAGCAGAAGCTTTTTGTTTATTATCTAGCTATTTCAGGCTCACTTTTTTTGGTGCAATGACAGCCAGAATTGCTAGCAAATTTCAAAGCCATTCACCAAATCGATTGGAAGGCTGGTTTGGCAAAAGAAGCAATTCTAAAAGTTTTTGCAATTTTGCCCATTTTCACATGCCGTGACATCAAGACTTTCAAAAAGAATCAAATTCTTTAAAAGCCCTTTATCCAAGGTTCATTCCTGTGAAGTTTCAATGATATAGAGCACCTGGATTGGGAGAAGAAGATTCTCTAACTTTTGGCTATTTACCCCCCCCCCCCCTTTTTTTTTCTCATGCCTCGGCAGCCAAAGTTTTTGAATTTTGAAAGAATCAAGTTATTTTAATAATTTTGAAAGTCTTTACCCCAAGAATAATTCCTACATTGTTTCAAGAAGATTCGCCAACTGGTTTAGAAGCAGAAGCTTTTTGTTTATTATGTAGCTATTTTGGGCCCCTCTTTAGGTGCCATGGCAGCCAGAGTTTTTGAAAGAATCAAATTATTTTCAAAAAAAATTCAAAGCCATTCACAAAATAATAATTTTTGCCATGTTTCAAGAAACTTGGAAGGCTGGTTTGGCAAAAGAACTTGTTTTAATTTTTTTGCAAATTTGCTCTTTTTCCTATGCCGTAGCACCAAGAGTTAAAGTGGAAATTAAATTCTTTTAACAATTTTGAAAGCCCTTCATCAAAGGATGATTCTTGTGAAGTTTCAAGGATATTGAACATCTAGTTTAGGAGAAGAAGATTTTTGAAGATTAGCTTATTTCCCCTTTTCTCGTGCCGCGGCAGCCAAAGTCTTTGATGGAATCAATTTCTTTTATCAACTTTGAAAGCATTGCCACTAGGATCATTCCTGCCAAGTTTCAACAAGATTGGTCAACCGGTTTGGGAGAAGAAGATCTTTAAAGAAATTGTGGACGGACGGACGACCGGACAGCCGGACGGACGACGGACAACGACCGATCACAATACCTCACCTTGAGCACTTCGTGCTCAGGTGCGCTAAAAAAACTTCACTAGTTCACTCCCCCTTATCTGAATACATTTTCCTCCATTGCATGTCTTCTAGCATCTCTAAAATCGAATCTAAAGGGGGAAATATCTTAGTTTGTGCGATCTTTAGATTAAAATCCTCTCCCATACAATCAAAAACACTAAAAAATTCTGCATTTTCCCTATCCCTATCACGTCGTCTGCAATGATTTCATTTTGGACTAAATCTATAAATTTGTCGTCTGGTTATGATAAAAGCGATGTTAGATTTGCAACTTATTTAGAACAGGGAAGTTAAATTACGTCAGCAAATCTTCAAAAATCCCCCTGCGTTTTTGGTCATAAGACATTTTCCCCGGGACCTTCTACGTTTTCGACACACATGTATTTCACCGACGTTGAATGGTAAGTTGACATTTTATCATTGATAATTTAAGGTAGTCTACCCCAAATTAGTTTCCCGCGACGTCGGAATTATTCAGGCGACGTCGGAAACATTCGGCGGTGGAACTTTCCACCGCCGAATGTTTACGACCCCGCCCGAATAAGGTCGGATACGTAACGACGACGCACGATGAATCTCAAAATGACCACAATACGGGTATTCTACCTTAAACAAAACTTGTCGTATGTTATTTGTTTCATTTTGTCGTTTCTGAATAACGAGCAAGATGTAGTTTTTTTTTTTTTTTTTGGTTTTTGTTTTTGTCTTTGCAAAGCATCTGCTTTGTCATTTAGATATGAAAAATTAATGTATTTAGAAAAACATTTGGTGCCATCTGATAAAACGTCCAAATACCGAATAAGTCGAGGACTCAAATGATAAAAAAGGACATCTTTACATTTTGGAGAATAATACTCGTAGTGTACTCCTTTCCCAAAACTTTAAGGGATTCTACTTTGACATACTTATCATTATCATTTTAACTCATACTAAATTTACTTCCCATTTTAAAATGTTCTTGCAAAATCGAAACACAAAAGAAGCAGTTTAGCTCATTTACAGATAAGAGGGGGGCGATGGCTTTAAAAAAAATGAAGTATTTCAGGTATTGTTCATGAAACAATATAGAAAGGGATATCCGCCAGTTCATCTTTTATATCTGATGACATTCTAATTCATATTTTACTTTTACAATATTCCAATTACTGTTATATTATGCCTGATGACATTTTAATTGATATTTTACCTTTACAATATTCCAATTACTGTTCTATTATTACATTGCAAATGCAAATTAATTTTTCATTATTAATCATTCACAATTATGACGACATATTTCTTGTTTTGCATACATGATTTATATTTTAATTTGGCGTTATTACTGATATATCATTACTCCTACCAGTTTTGGTTGTGCTGCACTAGCAATAGCTATTTTAGGCTCGAAGATCTGGCGGCCTGCTTGCCAGCAGTTGCTATATAGACATAGGACAGCAGCACAGGCTTTATCCAATGAGCAACTTGACTTTAGTGTCAAATGAGCAATGGTTAAAGCTGAAAGATCTGGGGTTGTGCTGCACGAGCAATGGCTAAAGGCCCAATGATCTGGGGTCTGGCATGCCAGCAGTGACTATATAGACATAGGACAGCAGCACTGAGGCTTTATCCAATGAGCAACTTGACTTTAGTGTCAAATGAGCAATGGCTAAAGCTGAAAGATCTGGGGTTGTGCTGCACGAGCAATGGCTAAAGGCCCAATGATCTGGGGTCTGGCATGCCAGCAGTGACTATATAGACATAGGACAGCAGCACTGAGGCTTTATCCAATGAGCAACTTGACTTTAGTGTCAAATGAGCAATGGTTAAAGCTGAAATATCTGGGGATGTGCTGCACGAGCAATGGCTAAAGGCCCAATGATCTGGGATTTGGCATGCCAGCAGTGACTATATAGACATAGGACAGCAGCACTGAGGCTTTATCCAATGAGCAACTTGACTTTAGTGTCAAATGAGCAATGGCTAAAGCTGAAAGATCTGGGGTTGTGCTGCACGAGCAATGGCTAAAGGCCCAATGATCTGGGGTCTGGCATGCCAGCAGTGACTATATAGACATAGGACAGCAGCACTGAGGCTTTAGACAATGAGCAACTTGACTTTAGTGTCAAATGAGCAATGGCTAAAGCTGAAAGATCTGGGGATGTGCTGCACGAGAAATGGCTAAAGGCTCAATGATCTGGGATTTGGCATGCCAGCAGTGGCGATATAGACATAGGACAGCAGCACTGAGGTTTCAGCTAATGAGCAACTTGATTTTAGTGTGAAATGAGCTTTGACTCAAGCTGGGGTGTGCCAGATCTTTGAGCTTTAGCCATTGCTCATTTGACACAAAAGTCAAGTTGATCATTGGCTAAAGCCTCAATGCTGCTGTCCTTTGTCTATATAGCCACTGCTGGCATGCCAGACCCCATATCATTGGGCCTCTCGTGCAGCACAACCCCAGATCTTTCAGCTTTAGACGTTGCTTATTTGACACTGAAGTCAAGCTGCTCATTGGCTAAAGCCTTAGTGCTGCTGTCCTATGTCTATATAGCCACCACTGGCAAGCAGGCCCCCAGATCTTTGAGCCTTTAGCCATTGCCCGTGCAGCACAACAAAAACCGGTAGGAGTAATGACATATCAGTAATAACGCCAAATTAACATATACTGAGCAAAAAAAGTTTAGCACGTTTTTAACGCATTATTTTTTCAGTTTATGGTAATTAAATGAACATTGCTTTGTGATTTGCAGTTGTCCCGATCGACAACCATAACGCATACAGTGCATGTGTAGAGTGAACATTCAGTGTATTGGACAAAGTCCAGATTATCAAAAGTCACGTGCGGCACGAGTGCAGTGACATCGATAATGTCTAGCTTGTCCAAAAACACACGATTACAAAGATCTGTTAGCAGAATCAATTTAAGTGTTACAAGTTCTTTGAAATTGATTATTGGAAGGCGAGAAATGATGACGTAAGTTCGACGTCAGAGAGCTCTTTGCATGCTCTAAGCCGATATGTCTGTGAGAGATGTCGCTTTGAATTTCAATTGGCTCGAATTGACAATTACGCGCCTACGGCACTTGGTTTATGCAACTTTAGCCACCAACGACCGACCTAAATCATGCAGACCGTGTAAAACGACGTTCAGGGAGGATCGCTTCACAGCGACGTCCTGACGACGTTTCGAATTCCTGTCCAGTAAGAATTTAGTGCTTCTCCTCCAGGACGTCACAGGGTATACCGTTAGTGACCAAACTGTCCGTAACCATCTTCGCAAGCCAAGGGTGACATCTACGACGTAACGTCGTTTCTGTATGCCCCCTTGGCGTATTTAGTCCGATTTTCTTGGTCTCCTGGAAAGCGTTTTCATTGGTTCCAGCGAGGTCTCGCTGGAACCAATCAGATTGTCGACTGATACATTTGTTATGAGTAACCAAATCATGACAACGGGCGGGAAAAAGCATTGCATTTGCAACTCAAAAACGCGAAGATGGGCGATTTTTTCCTAAGAATTTCACTGCGATAGACAGGAATTCCCTAACTTTAATCGACGAATTATTTTACTTTCGACAATTCGACCAAAAAAGCAGCTAACTTTTACATAATCCGCATGACGTATGACGCGAAAGACAACGCGCGTTAATGACGTCATCAATAATGGACGTAAACAACCAGCAGAACAACCGCTAGGCGGCGCTTCGTGATTTCAAGAAAATCGGACTAAATCCGCCAAGGGTGAATACAAACGTAGGTGGGTTCAACCTTGGCTAGCGAAGATGGTCCGTAACAGGCTCCGAACAACTTGCATCAGGGTCCTCCGATCTATCTTACGCCAATGACGTTAAGCATCGACAGGCAATGCGTCAGTGGGTATGGACACATCGATATTGATTCAGGAGACATAGGACTGATGTCCGGTCGAATCTCATTTTACGTGTCATTAACTGGTGGCAGGATATGTGGTTTGAGAGGATGCGTATGGCTTGATACAAATAACGTCATCATTGAGACTGTTACGTCGAGTGCAGCGTCATTTTTTTTGGCAGGAATAGATGAAAACAGTTAAACAGACCTCATTTCAGTTAATGGCAACCAAACGGTGCAAGGGTACTGCAGTGAAATTATCCAACCTGTCACTGGACCGTCTTACAACGACACAATGTTGTGATATTTCAATATGATAATCACCGCCCACTGATATACGCCCGAACTGCTTAATCACCAGCAAAAGAACACATAAAGAACATTGTTGGACGTCAGGCTAGAGAAAGTAATGACGTCTGTAACGTGAATGGCATTGAGCGTCATCTGCAGTGTGAATGGACAAAATTCCTTCCTATGTGGTCATGTCTGCAACATGGGAAGACATTGAATGGCGGTCCTAGCTGCTTATGCTGGACATTCACGTCATTTAAATTTGCTTGACTTTCGGTATCTGACCCCTGTGCACTTTAACGCAAGATACCTGATTAACGCTTAAGAATTTTGAAACAAAATTTTCAGGAAGCGCCGGAAAATTGAATTTTCAAACACATTAGTGTTTTCTTTTTAAGGATTTTGGAATACTTTTTTGACTAGGTAAAACATTTGCCGAGTGTGCTAAACTTTTTTTGCGTAGTATATAAATCATGTATGAACACAAGAAATATGTCATCATAATTGTGAATAATTGATAATGAAAAATTAATATGCATTTGCAATGTAATAAAAGAACAGTAATTGGAATATTGTAAAAGTAAAATATAAATCAAAATGTCATCAGGCATAATAGAACAGTAACAAGGGTTCCAACGTACACAAGTTTTTGTGGTCAAAAAGATCGGCAGTGGACAAAGATGGCGGCTAAATGATTGAATTTGTGTCGATTTTGGGGACAAAAACTGAAAGTAAGTACGTTTCTTGGCTTTGATATACCATGTCACCTAGCCGAGGATGTTGAGACAGTATTCACGCTCCTAGGGAAATAGGCCTTAACTTCTGACATGCTCTCAAACTCCATTGATGCTCGAAGTAATGCGAAGCTTGAGGCGGCAACAAAATCCGAAACTGATTTTGACCTGTATAAAATCGCCATTTGCATTAAAAATGCGATGAAATGAGACCAACCCTCGCTGTCTACACCATTTAAACAATAAACCCAACACTCTGATCGCACTTTTAATGTATGCAACACCTCGCATTCACGAAAAAACCCTATGTAAGCTGTCTAAGGTGGACTGTGGCCAACTGTACGAAAATAATGTCGCCACCATGTCAAATCTAACGATCCCTTGTCAAATGTGGAATTGTGTTTCCCAAAGGTTTTGTTTTGAAATCCTTTCACATACCTGAAACAGGATACCCAAACCCCCACAAATGGTTTTATTTTACCATCAAAATGAATCTTGTACCCCTCGTTTTTGTAGACAGCCTACTTTGTCTCTTAAAGAGGGGGTGCAAGCATCCTGTAAAATAAGCATTTGTACCCACAGATTTAAGAATCAATGCGAACGCTGCTGAAAAGTATTAAAGAACGTTTTTTAGAACCACGAATTCTCTTTGAGAATGAAGTGATGTTAGAAATATTTATAAATCATTTATAGTCTAGATCTATGTTTAGTAGGGGTCAGTCAGGCTCTAGTAAGAATGTGACTGGATCTACTGCCACTGCGTGACTTAAAGCTACTATTTCCCAGATTTTGGACCAAAATTTGTCAAAAACAAACGAAATGTGCACTTTTTAAGCTTTATATGACCTGATTAAATGATTACGACAAACTATTGAAGCAACGACACATTTTTTCGCAATTTGATACCGAATTCATGAAGCGATGTCGAAAGTAGGTAAAAAACAGTAGGACCTGCGACTTTCTTAAATGACGTCACAACATACATGATGACGTCATATTGAAATTCAAGCATGAATCTCGTTTGAATCTTGGTCCGCGCTGTATGCGCATGCGTGACAGTTAAAAAATAAATTCAACCGCATCTGAGACGGGGTTGAATTTTGGTTTGGATTCTCCCTAAATTCGGCTATCTCTCTTATAATTTCGGCTCAATCTCTGTCTGAATCGCATATTATTAACCATTCTGAGGTGGCCAACACAAAAGTTTTGCACATTTTTCAAATAAATTCATTTTTTGCAATTAGACCATCTGTTACCATCACCCTTTAATAATTCCCTTTGATAAGATGTAAAAATATCGAGGAAAAGGAATAAGACGGTATCAAAAATTTTCTTCCTTTTCGTCAATATTTTCTAATTGTTCAACACTTGGTTGTATGTATCATTCATTGTTTGGGAAATGGTTATATTAATCATTGTTATCATTATAATGCCGTTTTTGAATAAATCTTGTTTATATTTTTCAGGTGATGTTAATCTTCCATGGCAGACACTTGACCGTAGCAGATAGATCAGTATCCCGGTCCTGATGAATTCTGAGAAATAACTGACATAGCTGTCTGAATTCACTGAGACGGCATACCAGAAATATTACCTGAAGTCACAAATGAACATTTTTATGCATGTTTTTCAAGAACTCTGTAAACGCACTGTGAAGATGGATGCTATTGATTTACGAAGTTTGATACAAGATTATGAAAACCACAGGACTTCAAGCTTCAAGATATTTTCATGGATGATGGTTCCCAGTCTGACAATGCTAATGACCAGACCTACAGCTTTTAAAGAAGTTTATGTTAAATTAACCCTTTCCCAAACCGCAAAATTTTAGGGTTGTCCAATTTTTAAGTTGTTTCAGAGACCAAAAACAGATTTTGATTAAGGTAGGACTTGCCTATGAAATAGCTCAGAAAACATTGAGACAAAAGGAGAAAATGCTGGTTATCAGAATTTTCTTCTTTTACCTCAATGTTTCTCAAGCCTTTTCCATTAAGGACTTCAAAATCAGGTCTTGTTTGGGAAAGGATTGGTTAAGCATTTTGTCTTCTGATGCTATTTGGTGTTGCTCGTTACAGAATAAAATCCTGTCAAACTTGTACAATGTGGTACTGTATAACTCTTCCCAAGACAACAAAATTTGATGTTGGTCCCAATTCAAAGATGTTGCAGACAGCAATTTAAAGTGAAAAAGATTTTATGATTTTTGGTCTTTATTGCTTGAAAATATTGTGGAAAATGAAAAGATTGCTTGCTTGTCATATGTATGCAATTTCTTGATTTTCCACAATGTTATGTCAAAAAACCTCTATCTTGTTGGGCATCAATTTCAAAATGCCACTATATGGTAAACTGATGGAGTAATCTTTGTCCGCTAGACTGGTAAAAATCGAAAATGGTTGCCGACAACAATGGGAAACTCACTTACAATGTGAAATCGTTGGCTCAGCACGAAACAGTTGTAACTGCCTATAAACATATAGGCTGCTAGAACTGTTTCACGCTGAGCCATCGATAATGTTGAATGTTCATTTCATATGGTAGAAAAATAAAAAGGGATAAGGGGGTGAATGCTTATTGTCAGCATTTTTATTATGCTTCCCTCAATGTTTTCAAAAGCATCGTCTCATAGATCTATACATCACGACCAAGGATTGTTTGAGAAAAAGGCACCAGACCCCTGGCTCGACCAGCATCCTTTCTGCCATTCGCAAAGGCGACTCTAGTGGGGAATTGGTGCGTTGGGTTTTTATAAATCAAAAAAGCAAACCCAAGATTCTTCAACCACTGCTATTTTCTTTAATTACACAAAACAAATTCCAATTTCATATCGCTTGGGAATTGCCAAAACCAAAGTACATTAATAATTTACTTGGAAATCTAAAGCTAGATATCTAAAACTTTGCAAAAAAACCCTTAAGACTCTCATTTTAACAAACAAGTCTATTTGAAACTCTCTAATAAGGTAAGCTTTTGAGAACATGGGGGAATTAGATGCTTGTCCAGGGACAATTTATTGATCCTGCTTTAAACTCTGGCAAAAAAGTTTTTTTTAAACTAAATTAACCCACAATAAAGTCTATTAATGCATGACAATTAATCTAAAACATGTAAATCTTTAACATGATAAGAACCGTTGATACAGTTTATCTTGGCCTCGGGGTATCATGACACCCACCCTGGGTATCTTGGCCTCCACCTAAAATTTTATTCCAGAGTCCCCAAAAATTCAAACAATGTCTACAAATGTTACACCTTCTGTTAAATGGAAAGAAAAAACAAAGTTTAATGTGTTTTGGTCAAATTTTTCGGCTTCTTTGCTTGAAATAGCTGCTCAGGAGCCAAAATAAACTGATACACCGGTAAAGCTAATGATAAATGACCTGACAGAGCATACCTAGCTAATAGCTGAATGTGCTCTGTCTTGTCATTTATCATGAGCTAAACTTCATTTGAAAAATAATTATCTCTTTTCAATTAATTTTGGATAAAAAGTCTTCAAATTCATTCAGTTCGTTAGTAAACATGAAAAGTTTTGTCTCTTTCTCTAGCGTGTAGCCTCAGGTACTCATCCAAGTGGAGATTAATCTGTAACACATCATTCTCTTTGATTCAACTGTTTCCTGAATGGTCTTATTCCCTGAAATATAGAAACAAAACCTCACAAAGTTGGATAGTTTTGGTAGATTACTGCTTTGATGGAGTTTACAGCTGCATTCAACAATATTTCAGCTTCACTTTTGTAGCTGGTGCACCTAACAATGTGCCCCATCAATGCTTTGTGTCAAATTTATTACAATAACCAATTAAATCCACCAGCTATTCATCTCTAGCTTTAGTTTATGAAAGGTTGTTTACAACTTTAAACTCATAAGTCATTTTTCTATATGCTTTTCTACATCATGAATGTACATACCATGTAGTCCATTACCACAATTGAATTCCCAGAACATCAATGCTTTGGAAATCATTAATCATTTTGGAGAAAAAGAAACGTAAAAATAATTATATTCACTTGAAATTGTCGTCTGCAACATCTTGAATTCAGACCAATCTAGATAATAACAGCCTCTGTCTTAACTTAGCTGTATGATATGGCGCGCGAATAGGGTCTAAAGTCAATATAACGCTGGACCTATAGTTAAAATAAGGGTGGACCGCTAAAAATAGCGGTCTACACTTATATTTTTATCGGTCTACCGATAAAAATATCGGTCTACAAATAAAATAAGGGTAGACCGCTATTTCAATTAACGGTCTAGCGATAAATTACCGGTAGACCGATAATTATTTTTGACCCTTCTGCTCGAAATCTCATTAGCCAATCAAATTGCTCGTTACATCTTCAACACACCGGGAATATCAACGACCGTATTGTACAAGCTCTGTGATTGGCTATCGAAAAAATAGGGGTCTACCGATAAAAATAGCGGTCAAACGGTAATTTTATCGCTAGACCGTTAATTGAAATAGCGGTCTATCCTTATTTTATGGGCAGACCGATATTTTTATCGGAAGACCGCTAAAAATATAAGGGTAGACCGCTATTTTAGCGGTCTACCCCTATTTTGATTATAGGTCTAGCGCTATATTGACTTTGGACCCTTTTCGCGCGCCATAGTATGAAGTGTAAAGCGTTACAGAAGTGCACCTCTGGTATATGCAGGGCACATTAAATGTTGTGCTTTGTTCTGGCTTAACATGGTGGGGACTGCTATCCCCCACACCTCCTTCTCTTTTTCCTTGACCATTTTCGATTCTTTTTACATGAATTTTGATATCTTTTTATCTCAAGCCCTAACCAAAAGCATACAAAATAGGATAAAACTGATCTTGCGCCTGGTAAACCAGAGACTACCCCAGACGACCATATCAAGTGAATGTAATTTTACGTTCGGGTCCCTCTGGATAGAAAACACTTTGGAAAATGAACACATGTATTGCTCATTCATTTTCAATGTCCACAGTATTTTCTAGAGCATTGTTATTTTAATAATGTTTGGGTCCCAAAATGCGTAAAATGGACTTGATAATACGCCTAGGACTTCATTATAACAAAATTCATTGTTACGCGAACTTACGCCTCTGAATTTGCAGCGCAATTCGAACTTTTTACAGGAGATAGTTGGATTAATAATTGACAAGGTGGCGACATTATTTTCGTACAGTTGACCACAGTCCACCTTAGACAGCTTACATAGGTTTTTTTTCGTGAATGCGAGATGTTACATACATTAAAAGTGCAATCAAATTGTTGGGATTATTGTTTAAATGGTGTAGACAGCGAGGGTAAGTCTCATTTCATCGCGTTTTTTATGCAAAAGGCGATTTTATACGGGTCACAATCAGTTCCGGATTTTGTTGCTGCTTAAAGCTTCGCATTACTTCGAGCATCAATGAAGTTTGAGAACATGTCAGAAGTTAAGGCCTATTTCCCTAGGAGCGTGAATACTGTCTTCACATCCTCGGCTAGGTGACATGGTATATCAAATCTAAGAAATATACTTACTTTCAGTTTTTGTCCCCAAAATCAACCAAAATTCAATCATTAAGCCGCCATCTTTGTCCACTGCCGATCTTTTTGACCACAAAAACTTGTGTACGTTGGACCCCTTGAGTAATTGAAATATTGTAAAAGTAAAATATAAATTAAAATTTCATCAGGCATTATAGATGAACTGGCAGATATCCTCTTCCATATGTGTAATTGGAATATTGTAAAAGTAAGGTATGAATTAAAATATCATCAGGCATAATAGAACAGTAATTGGAATATTGTATAAATAAAATATGAATTAAAATGTCATCATGCATAATAGTTGAACTGGTGTATATCCCCTTCCATAAACAATGGCCTGTGTTGTGGTACTCCTTATACTAGTATTCGTTTAATCGAGACTTTTGAAATGAGTACCAACAATATGGGGTCTGGATTTGGCATAACACATTTATAATTTCTTCACTCCCTCTTATCTGTTACTCTGGTCTGGGCTTATTTTCCATTATTCAATCTTTTCAGACAATATGGCTGACTGCCCAGGATATTACATCAAAGTATCCCTCATGTTATCCCGTGTGATGGACGATATTGGTGTAAACGAGAAAAATGTGTTGAAACGCAGGAGTGCAAATCTGGTCGCAGAAAATATCGAGAATGTGTTATCAATAATACACGATGATCACAACATTACTTCATATATATTTGGTAGTCAGACAGAAGGGACAACCACCAATGATCTAAACTCAGACATGGATATTCTCGTTTCATTTGGAGATTTCTTTAACGTTATACAAGATTGGAAAGACTGGAAATATGGTGAGAGAAACCTTATGATGCTCCGTGACGAGATATTGTATCCTGGATACTGTCAATTGCAGAGCCTATATGCTGATGTTCCGGTACCAGCACATGGAAAATATTGTCCTAATAATGAGATGTATTGTGTTGGTGAAGACGGGAACGTTTTATTCAAGGACCATTGTGCTGAGAAACGTTTACCTGAATCATATCGTCACGGTCCTGCAGCAACACAAAAATATGAAGGCATTGACTACGACAGGGTCATGGCATTTCCGTGTCTGACCTGGCCTAAACACTATGAACAATGGACACCGGCTAATAAAAGAAGAGACTGGCCCTCACCTGAGATGATACAACACATGAAGTCAACTGGCTGTTTTGTTGTGAAGGCAGCACACCGACATGATGAAAGAGGTGAAACATGGAGAATTTCAACATCTCTGGCTGAACGATGTTTGATGTTCAGTTTAAATATAACACAAATCAGGTGTTATGTACTTCTCAAAATGATCGTTAAAACATTCATTGAACCCCATCTACCTGAAACCATATCTAGTTATATGTTTAAAACACTACTGTTTCACTGCATAGAGAAAACACGTAAAGAATTCTGGAAAGAACACAACCTACTCAAATGTGTTCATCAGGTCCTTCTGTACATGATAGCAGCAGTTCTGGATGAAAACTGTCCCAACTACTTCAACAAAGCAGCTAACCTATTTCTCGGTAAGGTTGGCAGAAGAAATAAACATATTTTACTGCCTATTTTAAGGTCTTTGACAAGTTGCAAAGGAAGATTCTTGCTTTCAATCTGTTTTGACAACGTTAATGAACGATTAAGTGCGTTCATGAGTGGTGCTAATTTATATGCGGCCAGAAGCTTGGAGTTACAACACACCAGAATTATGCTTATTCATTTCTCTACTAATCACAGTTTGTTTCAACTTAATATTAGAACAAGAAATTTTCCAGATGACAAAGTTAACATTATTTCTCAAATACGAAATTTTACTGAAAAAGGTGGTGAACTACAAAAGGTGGCAGTACGTTTATGTCACCCACTTTTGTGCTCATTTTTAGCAACTGTAGACGCATCACAATCTCTTCTCCATAACACCAGTATGAGCCCCATTACATTGAAACTGTTTAATCTCAGTCTCAACTCTGATGTGACGTCATCGCGGTTAAGGTTTGCGTCATACCTGTATTGTACAGGACAGTTAGAGAGTACACTGTCTGTTCTGCAGGACGTGGAAGAGAGAATGGATGACAGTGTGAATATGATATGTGGTTGTCATGGTGACAAATATAATCCAGAATTCTTAAAGAGAGAAGCCAGTCAGAAGTATCCTACTACCGACAGCATAGCACTGTGTGTGGTGTTCGCAATGGCAGAGAGTCAATGTTGTCCCCGAGAATTACAGTATGAGATGTTTAGATCTACAGACGTGGAAAGACGGAACAGAGTTGAGTTACTTGAAGACTGGATGGATCTGGCTGTGATGGATGCCCTCCCCTATCTGTACTTTCTACAGTACATGACATACAGACATCTTGGACAACATGACCAACAATACACGGCACTTAATAAACTGAGTGTTTGTGTTCGCAAAAATGAATATCTGACTCACAGAGACACGGCCTACAACGTATTGGGACAGTGTATGGAGCATGAAGGCTGGCTGAGGGACGCGTTCGAATGCTACACAAGATCTCGTAGGTGTAGGCGAGACAACAACGCTGTAAGGTGGCACATTATACGGTTAATGGCTCGTCTAGCCCGACAACGTGTTTCCCAATCATAAACATATTGTGGGACAGTGTATGGAGTATGAAGACAGGCTGGCTGGCGCATTAGAATGCTACAAGAAAACTATTAGATAAAGGTCTTGCAACAACGCTGTGAGATGGCATATAATGTGATTGGTGCGTCGATGGGCTGCGGAAAGACTTTAAACATTTGACCTTGTTCGAAAGGCACAGTTTGGATTATTTAAACCTGAAAATAAATATAATTGCCGACGACAAATCATGTTGTAAAAACGGCGCACCAAAAAGTGAGCACAAAAGCTCGCACTGATCACTTCTATTCAATTCAATTTTTTTAGAAGTGAGCTATATAAAAACCCCATAGCTTCAGCTTATCAAGAGCTATAGATGCGAGGTTTTTGAAGTACAACAACGATAGAAGCTTACTCAGTTTTCATGATGGACAAATTGTTTTGTGAGTAAATAAATGTTCTAAATGTATTTGACGAAAGTCATTGTTTCTCACCAATAGAATAATCGTCGACGAATTGTCTGCATAATACGGAATCCAGTTTCCGCCATCCACTTTGCAAGCAAAATTGAGTTTGTGAAATGTAGAAATGTTGAAGTGTGTCTGTGACAATTGTCAGAAGTTAGTGTGACTAACTTCAACTTGTCTTCTTTTCACAAACTCAATTTTGATAGAAAAGTCGAATTTAGTGCGACTTACTTCCACTTTTCTACGAAAATAGTTACCTAGACATGTAGAAAACTTGAAGTTTGGTCTGTGACAATTGTCAGAAGTTAGTGTGACTAACTTCCGCTTTTCGACTTTTCACAAACTCAACTTTGGTAGAAAAGTTGAAATTACTGTGACTTACTTCCACTTTTCGACTTTTCACAAACTCAATTTTGGTAGTGAAGTGGAAGTTAGTCACACTAACTTCAACTTTTCTACCAAAATAGTTACCTAGAAAAGTACCAAAATAGTTACCAAGAATTGTAGAAAACTTGAAGTTTTGTCTGTGACTTCCACTTTTCGTCTTTTCGTAAACTCAATATTGATAGAAGAGTCGAAATTAGTGCGACTAACTTCCACTTTTCTACCAAAAGTTAGTTTGTGAAAAGAAGAAAAGTGGAAGTTAGTCACACTAACTTCTGACAATTGTCACAGAGAAAACTTTAAGTTTTCTACATTTCTAGGTAAAATTTTGGTAGAAAAGTAGAAGTTAGTCCCACTATTTTCTACTTTTCGTGTTGTATTCAGGTAGAAAAGTGGATGGCGGAAACAGGATTCCGTAGCATAAACCCTTTAAAAAATTCACGTCAGTATTAGAAAAGACTGGGGAAAACATTTCGGCAAAAGAAGAAAATGCTGATAACAATCATTTTCTTCTTTTGTCTCAATATTTTCTGTACAGTGCATGTTCTCATTCACTAATAATTGTCGTCAACAGGAACTTAATCTAAAATTTTGCCTTTAGGGATAGGGCTAAGGCCCGGTCACTCAAATTCGCGACCAAAACACGTCTACAATTCTGGGGCCAGTTTCATCAAAACATTTAAGGGGGAATGCTCCAGTTTTTCGGAACACTCGGTCATTACTGTAGTAAATTGAATGTTTCGTACCAATATGTTTCGCTACCATATTTTCAATAACATAACACATCATTACAATTTACCATTTTCGACGGTAAAAGTGTATTTATTATGCGAAACTGATTTCCTCAACATGGAAATCGATTACTTAGAGCAAGACAGTCGTAAGTGTGTATGCAGTTACCACTGTTTTGCGTCATTTTATTCATGTGTAGCTGATAAAAATTGCTGTTATTCAATAATAAGTGCGCTGACCTATACATTTTCTTTTTGAATTATTACCAGGACATGTTGCTTAATACAATGAGGGAGTTTTATCAAATTCTATTATGTAGAACTTGAAATATTTTCAAAAATATGCAAATTTTGACATAAAACACTCCAGCTTCGTTGATCTAACCGAACACGTAAGCATGCTGTTTTGTACATTTACGCATTTATAATAGCACTTATTTTGGGTTTTCTGTTCTTATTGAATGTAAGATGTTACTTTAAATCCGTTTTCGGGACTACACGATGAATATAAAGCATTTTATTAGCATTTTAGTGACCTTGGACAGGAGCAAAAATTGTGCATGTTTTCGCTGTAGGGGTATGTGATACGAATGCCTATAAAATTCAAACAAGATCGCTGACCATCCATTTTTATTTTATTTTTCAATTGGTAATAACATGTAATTTCAACATACAAAATATAAATAAATTCTATTATTGGGAAAAAATTTAGGAAACTGGAGCATTCCCCCTTAAGACGTGTTTTTGACTTACCGGTGTCTTACTACATATTTAGGGGAAGAGTCACAAATCGCCAATCAACCAAAATCTAGGTAATGCGATTGTTGTTTTAAGCGTTTTTTATACGCCCGAAGGGTCGTATTATGTTATGGCCCCGGTCGTCCGTCCGTCCGTCCGTCCGTCTGTCCGTTAGCAATTTCTTGTGCGCGCAACTCCTCCTACAGTTTTGATCGGAATTTGACAAAACTTGCCACAATGAATCTCCTTGGTGTCTAGTTGTACATCCCGCTTACGGAATTCAGATAACTCTTTTCGTTCTTGAATTATCTGCCCTTGAATTAAAAAATGCCCATTTTCTTGTGTGCGCAACTCCTCCTACAGTTTTGTTTAGAATTTTTATCAAACTTTGCCTCAATGAATCTCCATGGTGTCTACTTGTGCACACTGCTTACGTAATTCAGATAACTGTTTTCGTTCTTGAATTATCTGCCCTTAAATTTAAGGGAAATGCCAAATTCTCAAAAATGCCCATTTTCTCTTGTGCGCAACTCCTACAGTTTCAACCAAAATTTTATTCAAACTAGCCATAATGAATCTCTATGGTGTCTGGTTGTGCAAATCAAATTTTGATAATTTTTCATGTTTGAATTATCTGCCTTTGAATTGAAAAAATGGCAAATTTTACTGACAAGCCCCTCTCGGGCGTATATGCGCCGCTCTTTTCGACTTTTCATGGCCGCGGCCTTAGCGCAGTTGGTAGCGCATCTGACCCTCATTCGAGAGGTCCCGGGTTCGATACCCGGCCGCGGCTAATACCCTTTCTGACAAAATTGTCATCCACCAATGGGTTTGAAATCGTTAACCTAAGTGGGCGAGCAGCTGGAGGCTCGGTAAGGGTGTTGTGGTAGTACTGGTTTGAGAAACAACAGGAGTCCATGGGTAGGTGCTCCAGCCGCCGCGATATGACCCTGGTAGTTGAAAACGGCGTAAAACCCCAATAAACTCAAACTTTTCGACTTTTCACAAACTCAATATTGATAGAAAAGTTGAAATTAGTGCGACTTACTTCAACTTTTCTACCAAAATTGAGTTTGTGAAAAGAAGAAAAGTGGAAGTTAGTCACACTAATTTCTGACAATTGTCACAGACAAAAACTTCAAGTTTTCTACATTTCTAGGCAACATTTTGGTAGAAAAGTAGAAGTAAGTCCCACTAATTCCGACTTTTCGTGTTATATGCAGGTAGAAAAGTGGATGGCGGAAACAGGATTCCGTATTTTTACGTTCTCCGGTTGTGTTTAGTCCGTGTTTGTGTGTAACGGATCTTTAGAAGAGCATGTAGTGGCTCGGATCGGAAGCTGTTTTTAAACTTGGGAGTAGAATGCCACACCAATTCCATTCCGATCAATTAATTAATCGATCAATTAATCTCAATCGATCGTCCCAATCACAAAAATAAGCAACATCGATCAATCAATCAATCTATTCCAATCCATCTCGATCGCTCGTCTGATCACCGAAGTTAAGCAACGGCGAAATCAATCAATCAACAAATCAATCAATAAAGCAATCGATCGATAGATCGATCGATCGACCGATCAATCAATCAAAATCGATTGATCAAAATCGATCGATCGTCCGATCATTGAAGTGAAGCAATTTGATCGAGATCAATCAATCAATCAATCAATCAATCAATAAATCAATTAATCAATCAATCAATTAATTAATCAATCAATCAAAATCGATCTCGATCGATCGTCCGATCACCGAATTTAAGCAACGTCTATCGAGATAAATCAATCAATCTATTACGAGTTCAATCACGTTTTCAATTTCGACAGTATGATGTTTCAAAATCATATCATTGAAACAATAGAGGGAAGGAGAAAATGCTTATCGCTAGCATTTTCATTTATTTCCACCACTGCTTTAGAAAGCCTCTTTTGCAGACGGCAACATATGATGTTGTTTAGGAAAGATTCAAACAAGCAGCATAAAATAACAACATTTATTTTGTTTCAAGACATTTTATTTTTTCACCTAGGAATAAAAGAAGTAATGGAAAAACAGAACTGACAGAAAGTACTAAAATATTAACCTTTCCATGAATAATGTATTGTTGAAACAACCCTTACTTGTGTGGCTTTTGAAAACAATGTGAGAATAGAATAAAATGTCGATAGCCAGTTCAACAACATCCTTTGCTAGCATTGTTTTCACTCTTTGATATGATTGTCAAAGATACAAAGATCGAGATAAAAGAAATTACGGCTTTAAATTAATTGTGTAGGCTAAGGCATAGATCTATAGTAGACATATTTCGAGAATAGAAGACAAAAATGAAAATCATTTATAAAGATCATCTCGTTTCGTTTTCTATGTATCAAAAAATATGTGATGGCACTAAAAATACACCATAGAGATACAGTACTACGACAGTGATATGTCGCACTTGATTACAGAAAATCGAAGTCTTCTGGAACATTATTCCTAAACAATTCAAAATCGTGTGTCCAATTTCACATTACATAACAAGTTATTCTATTCGACAAGGCAACCAAATACATGTCGATAAGGAAGTCAATGTACGACAAAAATCATGCCTTAAAGACTTATATATCGCTGCTTTTCAATAAAAATCTCGTAACTGCAGCTTAAAATAAGCTGCAGTTTCGAGGTTTTTGTTGAAAAAAGCGACGATATGTCGTAAGCAAACTTGCAATTGAGTAGTTTTAAGACTGCTCAGCAGTTTTAAGACTGCTTACATGTAAATGTTACGGAATCTTAAAACTGCTCAAAAACCAAGTTTGCTCACAACGTAATATACATACTCCATACAAAGACATGACCTTCAATTTCTGCAATCAAGTAGGACTCAAAACTATGAACCATGAATAATTATAAAAAAAAAAACAATAATAAAGAAAAGTGGGTTTAGAACCATGTCATTTCTCCATGTACTGGTTTGACCAAGTTGTACCTCCTAGAAATGGTAACAAACAAATTAACGTATGGTGACATCCGTAGGTTTAACCAACTCCTTGTGGTATTCATGCCTTAAAATTCGGATTTTGAATCGTCCTTTCTCGGTAATTTCCGTAAAAAGATTTAATTTTTGAATAGTGTCATGGTTTATGCATTTCTTTTACCAGTCAAGCCTCTTTTGTTTTACTTAAACGTAACTCTTTGATTGGTTTGAGTATTGCGGTATTAAAGATCAGCCACAATCCGGAAATTACCGAGAAAGGCGTTTTGAAAACCCGGATCTTTATGGTCGGAACACCTTAAATATGACAGAAAGATGGAGTAATATACTGATGACAAAACTTCAACGTGTAAACGTGTCTTGGAAAAACAGAAAAATCTTAACCCTTTCCCAAACCACAAAATTGTAGGGTGATCCACTTCAAAAACTGCCACAAATGACAAAACGGTTGTTATTAAAGATAGGATTTGTGTTAAATATGGCACAGAAAATATTGAGACAAAAGCAGAAACTGCTGGTTATCAGCAGTTTCTTCTTTTGTTTCAATGTTTTCCCAAGCCATTTCTAATAGGGACGTCAAAACCAGGTCTTGTTTGGGAAAGGGTAAAACTCTTTAAAGACCAACTTTCAAGATCCCAGCGCTAATATTAGCTATAAAACATATCTTTTTCAAATGCTGTTGTGTTTGCCCTGAGTGCAAAATATTTTGATGTTTTGCTCTGATGATAAATTGCGAGTAGGCCTTTACTTTAAGCGGCCCATACACGATCAATATTATTGACAATATTATTGTCAATATTTGGTATTGACAATAATATTGACCATGAATGGGCAATATTGAAGGATTGTCAATACTATTGACGAATATCTGCGATCGCTGAAATATGTTCTTCGATATTTTTATTGACGTTATGTAACCCATGGTTGATTGTTCTCTAAATTAATATTGTCAATAATATTGATCGTGTATGGGCCGCTTTATATAATCATTCATTTACATGTAGGCCTAAGATTTAAAATATTGGAGCACCGACTTGCTAGCCTATTTCTAGCTAATCAGCTATTCTTTGATAATGCTTTTATTTGCAATTTACATATTCTAATTTCTAATGCTCTTATGCGGATTACAAAATCACCAATAACTAGTTAAGAAATCATGTTTATTAAAGTAAGACATGAACTTTTGAAGCGGATTTTGCTATAAGCTTGCATTTTTTTCAAGTAAGATTGGCTAGGGCATGTAGTAGACATTTCAAAAACATTTTTAGCTATGCACAAAGCTCTATGCAATTATCGTGATACCGTCGGTGTTATTGCAAAACGTCGTAACTCCAGCACTAATTCAGCTGGAGTTACGAGGGTTTGCAATATCACCGACAATACGTAAAATAGTTTCAAAATGTCATCAGTAACGTCAATAATTTAGAAAGAAGGTTTAACCAAATCTTGCTCTTCCTGGTTCATTCAATATATAAAATGAGCCATTCTTTAGGAAAAGTCTAACAATCTCGTGTTTTGAAGTCCCTTTCAGAAGAAGATTTTGGTAGGCATAGTCCACTCCTAATGAGATTCGCGTAGCGTAAACATTCAAAGGTTTACGTCACGATAAATGACCTGGCAAAGAAGCCCATCGAATGGAATGCTCTGCCAGGTCAATTCTCGTCCGCTATACTACAATGGAAATAAAACATATCGCTGCTTTACTTAAAAACCTCGTACTTACAGCTATAAATAAGCTGTAGTTACGAGGTTATTGAAGACGCTGTATATATCAAGCTAGCAGAATTAATTAATAGGGCCAAGTTTTCCAAAAGAATGGCACCAAACAAGTTGCTTTACCACAAAAATTAACCAATGTTCTAACTCGTAAGTACTAGATCGTATCTATTAGAACTATCGTTCTGTTGTTGGTTTTTCTTAAAGTAGAAATATCGACATGTGTCGACCTAAAACTTTATTCTGTTAATCCTTAAAAAGTCTAGTTGAAAATGATAAGATGTCGTGTTCATTAAGATGTAGATCTAAATGCCAAATATTTGACAGCATCTAGAAATGAGTAGTACATTGCATACATTGCACATGTATATGTAATAGGCGTAGGAAGGTTTATAATATTGGGGAGCCAAATGTTAAAGTGAATGAACCCGACCGAGCGCAGCGTTGCTATGGGGGGGGGGGTCTTTGAATTCTAAGAAGCCATTTCCTGCAATCTGGGCACTTTTAGACAGCTTTTTATACCTTAATCTGTCTTGAAGGAAAATATTTTTATAGGTGAATTATTGGGGGACCAAAGGATATGCTGCCCCCGTCTAAATCATTGGGGGCTGGCCCCCTAGGCCCCCCTCTTCCTACGCTAGTGCATATACACTGGAAAAGAAAAGAAAGATCACACATGACATTTGAGACAAAAATTGTTCTAAATAATCCTGTGCGTAAATGCAGACTGATCAACATCTATGATGCATCGACGTCGTTCATTAACTTAACAGTTTGGCCATTGGCTAATTTCTGTGGTTCTGCACAAGTTTCGAACTTGCTACACCTAGGTATAATGCTGTAAGAGATCCTTGTAAAAATACATGATACAAACGTGTACAACTTGTAGCATACAATACATAACATACGTACATGTGTGTGAGAGTAAATTGGGGTTTCAGAGAGAAGATCACGTGAAGTTGACTTCAAAAATTAAGGCTTCTCCAAATTCAAAGAATCAAGGTGCTGACAATGAAATTGCACTTTACAGTGAAGCAAGATCTTTAAGCTGATTGTGATAGAAAATTAGCACTAATTTATTGTTGATAAATGAAGACAATGACCACTATTATAGCTCAAAATAAATGACCTGGCAGAGCATCTCTAGCTAAGAGCCAGAATTGATCTGTCAGTTCATTTATTGTGAACTATGTCTTCTTTCTTTATCTTTTTTTTTTCAAATGTTCCACAAAACATGTGAACTGCTTGGACCAAGAGAAATAACTCTTAAGATTGAACAAAAATAAGAATATGGATATCTTCCCCTGCATTGAACGGCCACTTTAACGACCGAATGTTTTTGACAGTGGTCTTGAATATTCCCTTTGATTTTCTTCAAATTGGGAAAGGTTTTATTCAGTTTTCCGTGATGTAAGTTCGGACATCATGTACAATAGTATTTCGTAGGTGTTGTTATAAAATCGCGTAACTACGGCTTGATTTAAGCCATAGTTACGAGATTTTATAACAACTACGACGGTTTGTTAATTCGTAACGATAAACCAAGTGTATTTTAGCACAACATTCATTGCCATTGAAAATTCTGTAAAAAAGAACGGGATTTTGTATATTATGTATTGCATACGACAGTGTTGTTGAAAATGGTAAAAATATGAACAAATAATCTAAACACCTACGTGGAATTAGCACATGTAGTTACAAAACACTTATGCAATTAAAAACAATGTAACAAAACAACAAACATTTATGTAAAATTTCATCTATAGACGTGCAAATCCTTATTCTCAACCCCTTCCCAAAAAATCCATGGATCTGATGTCCTTAATAAAAAAAAAAGCTTGAAAAACATTCAGACAAAAAAGAAATCGATGGCATCCAACATTTTCTCTTTTGTCTCAATATTCTTTAATTTTGCTTTTTGTACAGCATTTTGTCGTCCGCAGTAGCTTTAAATTTTAATCAGTCTGAAGACTTGCAATATGGGAAAAGGGAATAAGTTTCTTGAACATGTAAGTTCAAATTCTATCAAGACAAACTCTTATATAATACATTTCTTTCGTTCACAAAAGCCAAATGATCATATGTTCGAGCGCAAATAAAGTAGCAACAAAATTTATTGATGATATCGTTCGTTCGAAAATGTTCTAAGATGTTCTTAGTTCTAGTATTTGGCTGATAAACTGTCTAAAGAGACTGGAAAATCTTGCTCGAACTCAATTTCGACAAAAAGTTTTTTTTTCGACAATTACTGTAATAGATAACAGGTTCAGTGTTTACTAAAGTTCCTTAACCCATTACCAAACGACAAAACATTAGACTGATCCAAATTCAAAAATGTAGCAAACGACAATATCAAATTAATATAATTTTACATTTTTTGTCTTTCTGGGTAGAAAACATTGTGGAAAATGAAGAAATTGCTTGTCACAAGCAATTTCTTTATTTCCAACAATGCTTTCCAAAGCTTATATCTTGTAGAGAGTCAAAAAGAGTCATAGTGTGGTAATGGGTAAACTTAAGGTAGAAGACCCATAGTGAAAAACAACGCTTTCTAGTCATAAGAAATGCATCAAACTACACACACTTGTAAATGCACTTCACATAAGTTGATTCATCGTGCCGGATTTCAAGATTATGCTTCAAGAAGAAAATAATTTACAAATATCATTTACTCTATATTCATATGCAAGGGAGGTAATTTGAACATTTTTGTCAAATATTTTCATAAGTATGCATGAATTCAAAATTATAAACGGTTCAAAATGCTTATGTTTTTATTTGGAATGGAAATGTAACACAGTTAAGGAATTACTGGCATTTTTCAAAATGGGTTTTTTTTTTCTATTATGGGTCTTCTACCTTAATATTACTGTTGAAATCGCTGTTTTTCTTCCAAAACGTCGTAACTGCAGCTTTAATCAAGCTGCAGTTACGTGGTTTTTGAAGAAATTCGACGATACATAACACCACAAACATAACAACCTCACAAAAACGTTAAAAATGACTTCAAAGTTTGAACTTGAGGTAGAAATGGTCGTATTTTTACAAACTATATAACACGTTTTGACTTAAAATATAACAAAATCAAATTTACACATTAACCCTATACCAAACAAGACATGGCTTTGACGACAATATTGAAATAGACTTGTGAAAACATTGAGGCCAAAGGAGAACATGCTGATAACCAGCACTTTCTCCTTTTGTCTCACTATTTGTGTGGTACTAAGTAGACCTACACAGGTTTTAGATTCAATTTTCTCGTGCTTGCTGACTGTCTCTAAGCTTTCAAATTGTAAAAAATTCTAACAGTTGAAAAAAGGACCTTCACAAGAAAGTAAAAATATCGATACCAAATAGACTGCAATGTACGCAAACATGTTGTCCAGAGCGTTCTTTTTAGATTTGCTGAGCTATGGAAAACGCTTCCTTGGAAATCATAATGAAAATTGAGGTCAAAATACATTTTATTGCAGTTCAAAACTTAAAACTATGACAAAAATGTCGTTTAACCATCGTGCGCATGTAATGGATTTACTTTTTTTATTTACTAAAATAACATTTTTGTCTTTGATGACAAACATGTTTGCCATATAGCGTTTTAAGTCCACCATAGTGTTTCTTTGTTATGTATTGAGTTGATCTATTTTGAAAATACTAATATTTACAACTTTAAAATGTGACAAAGACTACATACAACAAAAATTAACATTAACATAATTATATCTCCGTGATATTGTAACTCTAAAGTAAAGGATGCATAAATTATTTGCAATGTAAGACAACATACCGTTGGTTAAATAAGTAAACCAACGATATAGCCTACCTTCGTCTTTCCTTGCTACATTACGTAAAAGACGATAAATGAACGAAATTTAACGAATGATTTATGCATCCAATACCTTAATGGCTTTTTTGATATTTTCTATTTTAATATTTACTTTCTTAATACTTTTTTATTATTTTCTCGCCTAAGCTGCCCTTTAAAAGGTAAAATTCTTTGCCCACGATTTGAGTGTGATACAAAATGTTATCTGTCTTCTACACTTCGTCGCTTTCAGCAAAAACATTGTAACTACAGCTTAATAAAGCTACAGTTACGAGGGTTTTGTTGAAAAGCAACGAATTATTCTAACATTTACACATTTCATATCACACTGAAAGCGCGAGCCCCCTCGAGTTTCACTATACCCCTTTTAGTGAAAGTAAAATTCTTAAACCGGGATAAGGTTTACCGTATATCCCCTGCTAAAAGCCATCGGACTTTCAGCAGAGAGCGTACGGTAATTTGATTTTAAAGCTCCATGATGTTATGATTCGATGTCGTGAAATGTTCTATTTCTCCCAAATGAACACAAAATTGTTAACAAATAATTATTTAACCCATTTCACAAACGGCAAAACACCAGACTGATACACTTTGAAATCTGCTACAGACGACAAAATGGGTGCTGATAATTAAAGGATATGTGCACAATATAACAAAGAAGATATTGGGGCAAGAGAAGAGAATGTTGATAAAAAAAATTTTCCCATTGTGTCTCAACAATTTCTGTGCTATATTGTACACACATCTATT
The DNA here is from genome assembly GCA_963680895.1 of Fragum sueziense. Lineage (NCBI taxonomy): Eukaryota > Metazoa > Mollusca > Bivalvia > Cardiida > Cardiidae > Fragum > Fragum sueziense. The sequence goes on from OY804595.1 coordinate 48,402,654, forward strand.
TTCCTAAGGTTTTTATTTTGTTGTCTACAGCAGCTTTCATAAAAGCCTATATTTTGACGTTTGGGAAAGGGTAAACCTTACACGCGACAAAAAAGACTAGGAGATAGTCAAAGCTCACGAGTAAGAGATATATTATCGCTTTTCAACGAAAACCTTGTAACTGCAGCTTCTTTTAAGCTGCAGTTACGAGTTTTTCATTGACAAGAAGCGATACAATATTATATAGTCCAGTCACGATATTATGGCGCATGTTTACAAAGTTTACCTATGTAAACATGTTAAACAGAGTTAATTCAATTTTAAATGGTTCGGTCGAACATTTCATGCAATGTTACATGGTTCGGTCGAACATTTCATGCAATTTTACATGGTTCGGTCGAACATTTTATGCAATTTTACATAGTTCGGACGAACATTTCATGCAATTTTACATGGTTCGGTCGAACATTTTATGCAATTTTACATAGTTCGGACGAACATTTCATGCAATTTTACATAGTTCGGTCGAACATTTCATGCAAATTTACATGGTTTGGTCGAATATTGCAGGCGTGAGATACCTAACCTGCAAGATTCGAACCATAACATGAAAAGCGACAGTAACTGTTGTTTAAAATTGTTTTGTTTACATGCGTTAATTTTGTAAACATGTGCCATAATACTGTTACCGCCCCATACCTACAAAATGTTGATGGTGACAGCAACGCCTTTTGAATCTGCCTATGCAATGCATTTAAACTTTTGTATAGGCGATACAAAAACATTGCTGTGACCATTCTAAGTTATTCGTGAAAACAATAGCAAACTAGTCTTGATAAATGCGACGGTTTCTATGACGTCATAAAAGGTAAATTTAAAATAACTGGTAGGGGAGACCGGGGCTATTTCGGCCCCGGGGCAAGTTCGGCTAGAGGCTCTTTTGAGCCTGTCGACAGAGGTAGAGAGCTCTGACCCGGATTTTAATGTCACTCATGACGAAAGGTTTTCACAGAAGGTTTTTGGTCGAATTGAATACAAAAACATAGAATTTAGAACACGATTATGATTTTTAGACACTTTCAGTAATTTTTCCACATTTATGTAAGTTTTAATTTATAGTAATATGCGCCAGGATTCAGATTTCTTTTTTGTATATTTATGAAGACAATTAAGTCCCCTTTCATATTAAAACTAAAGATGAAACGTTCATGTTATCTAAAAGAAGATATGACGTGATGTTGACACCAGGTCTGTCTGGGGCTAGTTCGACTTTTGGGGTTGGGGCAAGTTCGGCCACCACAAAACTTGCCCATGAACAAAAAGAATAATCGCTGTTAGAATTGCCATTTCTTGACGACTCTGAATATATCAATTGTTCAGACCTAGCTCTAACAGAAATGTAAAAAATGGACAAATTCAAAATCACAGGCCGAACTTGCCCCAGCCTCTACTTGTTATCCCGAATGTCCCCTTATTCACGATGATTTGACTGTTATTACACCGCTTTTTCAATTTATACCTTCATTTGGAAGTCGTATACAGATTCCTTTAAGTTTTAACAGTCTACAAATCAAATATAAGGATTAATAGGTATGTGCATACCTTGCCCCAAGGGTGGGCCGAACTTGCCCCATGTATGGGGCAAGTTCGGCCACCACGATCAAAACTCTAAAATTTGAAATTCTCTTTATTGAAAAGAAAAATATAAAAAGGATAGACACAGTTTGAAAGGTTTTTGCTTGTCGAACTTAAATATATAAATCACGCCCAAATAACTTTCATATAATTCAAAATATGAGCAATCGAAATTAGGGGGACGAAATAGCCCCGGTCTCCCCTAATTGGCTTCATCCCTTCCGATTTATATGAAAACTACACCTTATCTTAGATTCAATTTTAAGCCAATATCGCCTTCACCGTTAATTTCGTATAGTTAATAGGTAGTTTCATTAATTCTTGAAAATAACTGGAAACAGTTTTCAAGTTTAAAGACTGTACCTATCTTTTTGAAATTCATTTTGAATCTTTATACTCATTTTTTCTCAAAATGGACCTGAAAGTAATTACCGGCTTGTAAAAATTCGACCTAAAAATTTTGAATTTTTTGCTTGAAAAACACATTTATCTAGAATAGTATACTATATTTTCAAATGTCGCTTTCATAAAGCACAAAAGATAATATGTTACATTACATAATATTTTTTTTTTAAAATGAATAACAACAGAATTGTGTATTTTCTTACAAATAAACATTATTAAACCCAAATTTTCTGTTCTTTATAGATTGCAACTACATAATGTAGCGATTTTTTTTAAAATTGCAAATCTTACTCGGAGTAAAATGGTTGTTTAGCTAAAAACTAATGCAAGTACACACATATCGTCGGTGGGATCAAAATCTCTTAACTCCAGCTTGAAAAAGCTTGAGTTACGACATTTTGGTCTCTCATCGATGATATGTGGTATGTAATGTCGTAAGCAAACTCGGAGTTGAGCAATATAAGGTTAGAATACCCGTAATATGGCCATTTTGAGATTAATAAAACAACGGAATATTTCGAGCGTCGTCGCTACGTACCCGAACATATTCGGGCACTGTCGTAGGATTCGGCGGTGGAAATATCCATCGCCGAAGGTTTTCGACTTAGCACGAATAATTCCGACGTGGCGCGAATCTCTTTGGGGGTATTCTACCTCAAGATTGCTTAAATGTTGCGGAAATCATTTTGATCAGTACTGAAATTGTTCAAAATAGCATAAATTTTGTTTTTTTGATGTCGATCTTGAATTTGCTTGAGCATTCTTAAGATTGCTCAACATTCCGCATAACCAATCTTAAACTGCTTAAAAACCAAGCTTGCTCACAACATTATAACAATTGTCTTACAAAAGTATTTTAGCAATATAGCATCAAACACTTGTTTTTTCAGTATGTCAAAATTTAACCAATGAAATTACCATGAAGTCCAAAGCTAAGTGAACATGTTTGGCAAGAAAACTTTGGATCAAAAAAGGGTGGATTGAATTTTAAGTTTGTTCATAAAAATGACTGTAAAATGTCTATTTCGATCTGCCTAAAGAGCTAATTCAAATCATTCTATTAAATTCACCTTCTCTGGAAGATGACTATATCTTAAATCGTAAAATAGCGTTTATTTTTCAACAAACGTGATAGCACAAACTACATACGTATAAAAAGGAAAATACAAACTTTGCTTTTTCAACAAAAACCTCGTAACTGCAGCTTATCGCAAGCTACATTTACGGGGCGTTTTGTTGAAAAGCATCAAAAAATATGCTTGAGGTAGAAGTTCAGAGACGATCATTACACAATCCCTTGCTTTTTATACATGACCCATGGCTCCGCCCCCATAACCCATAGCCCCGCCCCCATAACCCATAGCTCCGCCGCCAAAACCCGGACCTCCGCCCCCAGGATAATCAGCGCCTGCGCCATTCGGACTTCCGTTTCCGCTGTCTTTCCGAGATCCATTTCGTCTGTCATTCGGGTCTTTAAGCGGGCAGTCGGCGATGAGATGCTCCGAAGATTTACAATTATGGCAACGTTTTGGCAGCGGACCGAGAGGGCATTTGGCGGCGATGTGATTCGTGAAGTCCCCGCAATTATAGCATCGGCTGAGAACAGAAAGGGTGAAGCAATATGTAAACAAATGTCATTTTAAAGAGTCTAATATTTAAAGGTAGAACCGGATACTTTAAAAACTTCAGGCTACGGTCGAAGAATTGGTATCTTTGGAAACTAGAAGCTATTTCCGGTTCAAATACGGTGTTCATTTCCTCGTTCATGTCGTCATGACGTTACCACGACGACGTCAACATAGGCGAGGTTTTTACGTCGAATTTCTATAGCTCGAAAATGCACAAAATGGCGTTTTAGTCAGACAGTTTCAATGTTACAACAATGAAACTTACGACGATGGAAAGACCTTTTCACACGCAATACGAAGATATGTAAACCAATTATTTCGGACTTACGTCAAAGAAAAAAATGACGAACTTTCATCTTTTTTCGTTGGCAAATTTCGTCGAAAAATCAACTTAAGGGCGGAATTTCGTAAAATTGGCCAGAACGATTTTTGTCATTTTTTATTATTATATTCAACAACCATATTATAAGATTTAAGCAAGAATCAGAAAAAAATACCGTACCATTTTTTAATAAAACATATCTAGCTATTTAAGGTATGCGTCAAAATTATGCAGTCGGGCGTCGGCATATTTCGAAGATAAAAACACTTTTACTGCAGAATTTCGTAAAATTGGCTAGTGCGCATTATATCATTTCATTTTCATCCATATTGTATGTGTTATGCAAAAAAAAAAAAAAAAATCAGAAAAGTTTAATATATCGTTTGGTAATAAAACGTGTTTGAATGTTTTAGGTATCAATCAAAATCATACAGTCGGACGTCGACGTCGACTTTGTAGCTTCGAAGTCGACGTCGACGTCCGATTGTATAACTTTTATTTATACCTAAAACTTTCAAGCACGATTTATTAACAAACGACGCGATAAACTTTTTTTCTGATTTTTCGCAAAACACCTACAATGTGAATGTAAAATGAAATGACATAAAATATTTTGAGCAAATTTTACAAAATTCTACCTTAAAGTGTTTTTTCTTCGAAATTTGCCGACGTCCGACAGCATAAAATTGACGCATACCTAAAATATTTAAATGCGTATGTTCGAAAAATGGTACGGTAAATCTTTTTGATTTCTTGTAAAATGCTTACAGTATGGTTATACAGTATAATAATAAAAAAATGGCAAAAAATCGTTCTGGCCAATTTTACGAAATTCTACTCTAAAGTTTTTTTTCGCAAAATTTGCCCACAAAAAGAGATGAAAGATCGTCTTTTAATTGTGCGGCGTCAGTGCGAAATAATTGATTCTTGTATCATCTTATTGCGTGTGAAAAGGTCTTTCCATCGTCGTAAGGTTTATTGTTATTACGTTGAAACTGTCCTACTAAAACGCCAGTATGTGCATTTTCGAGCTATAGAAATTCGACGTAAAAAACGTGCGAGGTGCCTATGTTGACGTCGTTGTGGTAACGTCATGACGACATCAACGAGGAAATGAACTGCATTTGAACTGGAAATAGCTTCTAGTTTCCAAAGATACCAAATCTATGACCGTAGCTTAAAGTTTAAAAATATCCGGTTCTACCTTAAAACGCGTAAAATCATTCTTGCTTTATTCAATAAAGCCTAACTCTGGTTTAACAGCAAACACAACCGCTACAAAACAATTAGGCCTACTGATACAAACTTGAGTTATCTTATTGCATGATCATTATGACTATTAATTCAATTTAAATCATTAACGTACCAAATAAAAAAATTAAATAAATATGCGAAAGCCATCTCTAAACAATATTGTTGTATGATTAAAAAAGACTAGTCTAGCAACCTAATTGAAGAATGCTTTAAGTTCAATGATTAAATAGTTTATCAAACAATAGACAACATTCCGCTGCTTTTCAACGAAATCCTCGTAACTGCAGCTTGTTTTAAGCTGCAGTTACGATGTTTTCGATGAAAAACGACTATTTGTTTGTATACCTTATCTTTTTGAATTTCTTTCTGGACATTGGTCGTCGGTCCGATCCCCTGCACTCTGAGCCCGACGGTCCGCACACAAATGTAGCCTCGACACCTTTGTCCGACGGACAACTCTCAAACTCGATCTCCTCGCCGTCCCCCAAACTGCGGAAACCCGCCTTGTGTATGACTGACTGAAAGCAGATAATATAGAAAATTATATTTTTTGGATACAACATAAACTTCAACATAGATCCATTCCAGACCAGTTTGTGGTCTTCACACCCTTGTCTGTGAGGCAACGCCACAACTTGATCTCTAAACCGTAAGTTTCCGAACTCTCTGTGTATGACTGGTAATAGATAATATCAGAATATAATTTATTTTTTTATGCAATACACATTTGAGACCAACATAATTCCAAATCAACATGTGCCTACGGACAGTCTGTAAATAATTATGTTGTCTTACACTTTACTACATGTCACAAAGTATTGAAGATCATAATGGGCATTGAGTTGCGTGTATAGGCAGACTGATCTAGACCCGAGGTGTTCTCAGATGTCTTAAGGGTACCTTTCCAGATCCTGCTCATGTGTACATTAACTTTATTAGCTGAATGTGACTGTGAAACTGCATCGATGATCGAATAATTATGTCCCGTCCGGACATTACCGGAGAACGAATTTATCGTAAAGCAGCAGCAGATCAAAGGGAAGCAACCCAATACAGACTTCGTCTTAAAATGGTAGTATTATCTCCCTTGGTACATCATCGAATAAGAATCTCATTCAGCAATAATAAAATTGAGGAGCATACTATCTTACAGTCTATACATACTCTTGTACATGTACCGACAGCAAATGTAGGTTTAAATGTAAAAGAACAACATTTCAGTGATTGCATACAAGCCATTGGCATGTTTGTCGACTTTTCTTATCGACTTTTCTTTTGTTACCAGACTCAGACCATTGACAGTGAAATTAACCAAGAAAATAATTTGAAAGTAGTTTTGAAAAAAATGTACGGCAAATGTTTTCAAAGTAAAAAAAAAAGGCTCAGAGAATTGAACTACATTATCTTCAGCAAAATGCCTCTTTTTACAAAAATTGATCGAACATTGTTATACAACGGTCATTCTCGAGAATTAGGTAAATATTGTAAAATTTATAGCGTATTTAGTAATATACAATGTAAGCACACTTTTTTCGTGAAGATTTTTTCTTTAAAGCTAGAGCTTGCGGTTTTGAAAGAAATTGCTACATTGACATCCTTTTCAGAAAAATTAATTTAGGAATGGCGCCGAAACATACGTCCTCAGTGAACTACGCACCCCATAGGGCCCTGCGGTTAACCATTCTCCAACCTACAAAATATTACACCGGTTCTCATTTGTGAAAGAATTGCAGACGACAAAATATAACATAGGAAAAGCTACAAATTGATCTTATAGAACAGAAAATGTTGAGAGAAAATGAAAAATACATGTACTGGTTATCAACATTTTCTTCATCTGTTTCAATATTTCTTTTGAAAATTTCTCTGTGTGGACGTTATAAACAGCAGGCTATTCCATATAGGGCTGCGGTTAAAACACATTTTAGATAATTAGAATTTCAAATGTGACTTATTCCATTATGACAATGAAAAGCAGGCGGGGATCAGCTTTTCCGGTGCAAAACCAGATAGGGAAGCTTAACCGTTTGCAGATGACAAAAATGCGGTCAGAGGCAGACTAATGTGAAAGTTGTGAGTTTAAAGTCTCTAAGTTAGAAACTTTGAAGAAGATAAAAAATGGAATTCTGGTATTTTTGTTACGATCATGTCTAATGTACCTCTCACTTTTTTTGATATTCTTTAGATTATCGGCTTCAAATCTTGCTACCTATAAAACAGTAGGCAGATAGCTTTTGCGCGTTAATAAAATAAAATAAAATCACTTGATATGTATCCATTCGGAAAACCATGAGGTATCTAGAAAGTCGGCAATACGGATACTAGTAAGCTATCCGAAATTGGAAAAGAGAATTACATTTCCACATACAACCAAATGGTTTCAATTTTATTTGATTCTGTTTTACTCAACCCTTTCCATGACATTAAAATTTAGACTTTTCAATTACGAAAGTTGCTGCATGTGTAAATATATATGTGACATGTAATAAAGACAGGAGCTGAGTAAAATTTGATACAGCAAAAGGAGAAGACATGAATATTGGTAATTGTATTTTTGATTTACCAGTTAACTTTTTAAAATTCATCTCAACTTTATTTTTAATTTTAAAAAAAATCAAACTGAACTCTAGGCATATAGAAAAAAAAAAAAACAAAAACAAAAAAAAAAAAAAAAACTCTTCCCTCACATGTTGAAGTCGTAATGTATCACATCTGATAAAAATGATGTTTGAGTTTACTTGCATAAAAGTACAAACATTATCTCACATAGTATGACCTCGTTTTACATCCATTTTAATAGTTCATAAATCTTTAACATATTTGCTCAATAACCCTTTTTATCAATAGCGATGCATTTTGCGCTAAAAATAGACATGATTGCTCCTTATGTTTTGATAAACCGTCGGTGTTGTTAAAAAAATCTCGTAACTACGGCTTTAATCCAGCCGTAGTTACGAGATTTTATAACAACACCTAGACGAAATACTATTGTTTGTCCGAAATTACGCCACATTCAGCTGGATAAAATCGTTCCTTATTGCTATTTAGAAGATCCACCACGTCCAACAAACCACTGTAATTTTTACACCCACTCTGCTCAAACAAATGTCAAATCCGTCACGTATATATTTTTTTTAAAAAATGTAAAAGATTCTGTGTAATTGTTGTTGTTGTTTCACGTCATTCCACGCTGTGACAATTGATATTTATTTATCATTAACCCTTTTCAAAACGACAAAAATTTAGGGTGATCCAATTTGAAAGTTGCTGCTGACGACAATAGAAAATTGTTAAAGAGATTGGCTATGTGTATATAACAACACAGAAAATATTGAGACAAAAGGAGAAGCTGCTGGTTATCAGCAGTTTCTTCTTTCGTTTTACTGTTTTCCCAAGCCATATCTAATAGGTACGGCAAAACCAGGTCTTATTTGTTTGGGAAAGGATTAAACATGGTGTACTTATGGGCGGACGGTTAGTCTTAATTTACCATAAAAATAAATTGTAGAAGTTGAATAATCAACATTTTCCATGTACAAGTTTTATTTTTACAATCTTCAATTTTCCCAAATTCAATTTTGCTGCAGTCGTGAATTTTTAAATGCTACCCCCCAACAGACAGTTCGTATACTTTTACATGGGTATCATTTGTGGAGAAGGCCAACATGCCCGAAACAAGCAATTTCTTCATTTCTAACAATGGTTCTACCTTGAATATTCTAAATCTCAGTAACTTGAAATTATCGTCTGCAGCATCTTTTAATTTGGCACAGTCTTAAATTTTGCCGTTTGGTAATGGACTAATGGGTTGAATTCGGTTATTAAACGAGCACCATGACATCCAAATTTTTCATTAAACCAATGTTCGCAATGTATTCTTAGAGCATTTATATATAAACTATAGTAACAAAGACAAATCTGATATGTAGATAGTACATTTTGGAAGACCACTAAGTGTTTAAAAAAATTGCGGTCGAGTGGTTAACCCATTCCAACCCGGTGGATCTTTTTTACTCCTCGTTAGACAACGGATTTGGAAAATTTTGCCGAAAATAAAGAAAGTGCCTGTGACAAGCAATTTCTTACTTACCACAATGTTTTCATCTATAAAGAAAATGCAGTAACTTTATCCACTTGAAAATATCGTCTATAACTTATTTCAGTTTTGGTCAACCTATTTTTTGATGCTCCGAAAAGGGTTAAACCCCGTGAAAATGAACAGAATATGCTTCAAGTTGGCTTACGGATGATGGGCAAACGATAAATCATTCACAAAAACCGTCAATCCCATTTCTTAACCACAAAAATGCGGTTTTGTGACCTATAACAGAATACTTTCATATTTTTGTCGACGTGCGAAAATGCACCAATTCGACAAAATGATTGATTTTATGAATTTCTACGAATCGAAAGAATGGAGTATATTTTTAAGAATACGCGTCCGTCCGCCCTACATCCTGTCTGTCGCGAAAGCTGTTCGATGTGTAGCAATGCCTACATCTACAGTTTCTTTTTTCCTTTTTAACCCATTTCCGCACTAAACTTGACGCTTTTTAACGTCCCACAAGTAAGAGGCCATTGAAAACATATTTCCCACAACGTTTTTCTACTCAGAAAACACCAAAAATGTAAAATGTCATTTACTTGTAATTGCTGTCTGCAACATCGTTGAATTTGGACAAGTCTAAATTTTTACCATTTAGAAAAGGGATAGGTTACAGGTACGTAGATAATTTCCATAAATGCTCATCTTCTGAAACAAAGATCGAGGTCACCATTCAAGGTCAAGGTAAAATATCAAGGTCTAGCCATTAAAAAGGAGCCATTTTGGGGCCAAATAGTTTTTCACAAACGCACCCTGTTCAGGCCCGTAGGAAGCAATTTCATATTGGGAGGGGGGTGGGGGGTAAAGCCTCAGTGTCTGAATATTGGGTGGGTTTAATTTGGAATTTCCAAAATTTTCAGTGTGAAAAAGGGAAAATTTGGCATTTTTGGCCAACTTTAGGGGGAAGAGGGGGGCTTAGCCCCCCTCTCCCCTTCCTAGCCCCCTGTTCCTACGGGCCTGCTGGTAAAAAAAGAACAAAGCCAACCCGTTGCATGGCTAAAATGCGAATTTTTGGCATGTCTTTAACTAATTCCCAGAATTTCTCGAGAATTAAAGGCGCATGCCCACTGACCTAGACGGAGTCTTTTAAAACAAGAGGACCATGGGTGTCCTAAATCGCTTACCTGAACCAAAACGTTATGAGCGAAAGGTTTGTTCAAATCAGTTAATATTTGTGACGTTAAGACTGAAAACATACTTATGGTCATCAACATTGTGTCCGGGTATTGTCTTGATTAGTCGCTATTTGAGGCTGTTAGAGTAAAAGCAAAGTCGAAAACGGCCAATTTGTTGACTTAAAGGACAGATATCTCTGCAAATTATACTCTAATCAGGTTGGAATTCAAGGTTATCAGATATCTTAAGGTCATCAACATTGTTTCCAAGCTTCATCTTGATCGGCCAATATATCAAGGTGTAAGAGTGAAAATCAGTCGAAAACAGCAATGTTGAATTCCAGGGCAGATAACTCAACAATTTATCGTTGCTCTGAATTGAATGGTTTAAAAGTGGTTAAAAGGCTAAAGGGTTTGGGATGGTAACATGTACATGACAAAGCATGGGTGAAAAAAATAGCTTATCCCACAAAAATGTCATGCAGTTAAAAAGATAAGAGATTAAATTTCTTGGAAAGCGTTGGAAAAACGCTTACCACGTTGTATATAGACAAAAGCGCGGATACGGGGAATGACACTTATAGTATAGAAATAAAATATGGATTTAGATCAGCGCATGATTCAATATGGTCTGATCATGGCTCTTCCTTAATAATTCCAGTCCCTAAAAGAACAAGATCAAAATTGGTCACGAATACACGAAAACATTCTTTTTTATATCTGAAATCATAAATATTTGATAACAAGAACTATACCCCACGCGAAAACGGTTAAAAGTGTCAAGTTTGATCATGAAAAACTCGGACTATTCAGCTCTATCTGGAATGAAACTTTTCGGATTCTACGTAGCACTTCCACGCTAGACTCAAATAGAAATAGAAAGAATTATAACAATAATCCTAATGAAAGCCCCGCGAAAATAAAATAAGCCTATTGCTGTAAATTGGTATGTTGTGAGTCATTATGAGGTAATGGGATAAACGGAAACATGCAATTTTCCTAAAATAAAGGCATGGGGTTAGAAATTCCATTCATAATGCATTTACCAGAATGTCAGAGTACATATACTGCATAACATTGTTAAGGTGTTCCATCATTAGACACCAGCGCATCGTGCAAATTAAGGCGTCATCCGTGGCAATGGAAACTGACGAGGTTCACCTCGTCAATTTCCATTGTCACGGATGACGCCCGAAAATTGACAAGGGTATCTCTCGTTAATTTCCGTTGGCACGAATGGCGTCCGAAGTTGCATGCAGTGGTTACTATCTAACATGCAATTTTCCTAAAATAAAGGCATGGGGTTAGAAATTCCATTCATAATGCATTTACCAGAATGTCAGAGTACACACACTGTATAACATTTTAAAGTGACATTTCACATTTATTTCATTGTTTAAAAGTATGTCTTGATGCAAAGATTGTTTATTCTAATGCGTAGAAATGCTATCAGTTCTTTGAAGTTGTTATTTATAAGCGAAAAATACGCCTTCAAAGTTGAGACAGAAATGACAAATTCTATATAAATCTGAACTGTTGTCCACAACAATTTGTTCAATTTCAGCATAAAAATATATATTACTCGTAAACGGTTCAATATTTTGGCTTGAAAATTTCAGAATTTTCATTAGAAAACACGCTCTTTCAGATAGAATAAAAGTAAAATTTATGTAAAAATAATTCTGAAATGTCACTTTAAGGGGTTTGGATTTAATCCTTGTAATATTTACAAACTAAATACAAGCAATGATCATCAAATGATTCATTTTGGGTAGAAACACTTCCGTAGTCTAAAGGGGGTGGGGAGTGGGGTGGGGTGGGCTACACGGTCTGCTTCACCACATATGCTTAAGCACGCGTGCCAAAACATACCGTATAAACCCTAGATAATGGGCTTTCTGCAAGCATACCTGCTAAGACATACCCTGTAAACCACCCTTTAAACAGATATAAGGCATACCGTGTAAACCATCCTTGAAACAGATAAAGTATGAACAAAAGCCATTTAGAGGGACATTTAGAGGACCAGCGAGTTTTTTACTTGGCTGCAAAGTATCTCAGATTCCCAAATCTTTGCATCGTGCGGCTGTACGAGATAGGTATACAATTATTATCATTATCGCCTTTCCTAAATTAGATGTCGGCTCATTTCAGTTCTCATTTTGCCAGCTGCTCCCTCTCCGAATTTCGAACCTTCGACCACCCATTACCAAGAGGTACTCACTAACAACTCAAACACGCAATCGGTATGGGTAAGATTTCAGGTTTACAACCCATCATTAGATTACAAACACTTGGTGCATCTTCGTGTGCCATCCGTGTCAACGAAAATTAACGAGAGATAATTGTATAAATTACACAGATTAAATCCAATCGGTATGGGTAAGATTTCAGGCTTACAACCCATCATTAGATTACAAACACTTCGTGCATCTTCGTGCGTCATCCGTGTCAACGAAAATTAACGAGAGATACCCTCGTGATTTTCTGGGTGTCATCCGTGGCAACGGAAATCGACGAGGGATACCCTCGTCAATTTCCGTTGCTACAGATGACGCATGAAGTTGCTAGAAGTGTTTTGTAGTTAATGATAGATGGAATACCTGAAATGAAAATCTCGAAACCTTTTATATTTTCTAAAGTATACTACAGGTGGTTTCCATTATAAAAACGTTCCAGACCTTTTTTCCTTGAACCCATTTTTGACGTAACTTTTACTCTAGGGGTTTACAATGTGTCATATGATACACTTTCATTTATTTCTTTTAAAAAAAACTTTCTTAATCTTTAATTATTCGGAGTTTTCGGATAAAAAAAAAAAAAAAAAAAAAAAAAAAAAAAAACACACACACACACACACCTTTGCTGAATGATCAAGATAATAATTGTCTTATAGAGAAAGCATAAGCTTTCTTGTTAAGTTGTTATGGTCGTTTCCGTATAACAAATTTAGCGAACGTATCGGGAATGAGCATTATAAATATGTTATTGTTCTAGCTTCTTCTTCTTCTTCTTCTTCTTCTTCTTCTTCTTCTTCTTCTTCTTCTTCTTCTTCTTCTTCTTCTTCTTCTTCTTCTTCTTCAGAAAAAGGCAGATCTGATAAGTAGCAATGACAATCTTTCTTAACTCAAGAATTCTACTTTGCGACAGTATTATACCGGTATATAAGCCACTGCATTTGTCATTCTGGTATCTGGGAAGAACCTAATTAACCAGAATTATGATGATTGCTAGAAAATATAAACATGTATATCACGTTTATATTTTCTAGCAATCATCATAATTCTGGTAAATTATACCGAAACAGACGGCATGTAGCAATATTGGTATCATTCACTTTCTTTTTACCGTTGGTGGGTGGCCAAAACATCGTAACTGCAGCTTCAATAATCTGCAGTTACGATGCATTGATCACCAACCAAAGTTATATTCCATTGTATGTCGTAAATACTAGTTTCATTTACGGAAGTTGTCGTAAATAACATGCTTTACGACATCTGGACCCCTATGACTCGAATGATTTATGGGCCGAATATGACCGGAAGTTCTATCTGCACGTCAGACCGGACATAACATCCCCTCGTAATGAACAATTTACGCCACTAGATGGCGTTCTGGGACAGAAAAGGGGGTCATAAATTAATGCACAAACTACACTACAAAGCTCCCCAGACTTGGCCCTACATAAAAGAGCAAGGGGACGCATTGTCTTCCTGTCCATCAAGGCTTTTGACTTTCGCTCCCGTTAAAGGTCAGTAAGGTGACTGTCGTAACACTTTTTTCGAAATAAAAACTAGCTCGTCGCAGCTGACCTGTCCCAAATGGGACATTAATTTGTCGATGTTTGATGAGACGAACAATATAGGGGTCAGTGAAAAGACTGAAAAGGTCACCTAGCGATTAGGGGCCACAAATACGGGTTTAGTGAAAGTCGGAGACATTGCGCACTTTAATTGACTTATTTGACCCAACCTTCCCTTTTTAAAATATATAGGTTACCATTTAAAACTTTCCTGTGCTTTAGTACTATATATCAAGATGCATTTCTAGAAAGGTATCAATGCATTGAAATATGTTGCAGGCACAACCGGGACTTGACGATTTATGCTATTTTACGCAATCGTGTATCCAGATCAGCTGGGGTATGACAGCTGCTGTGTGAGTGTTGCCCAAACGACAAAATATTAGGGTGATCCACTTCAAAAACTGTAAAAAATGACAAAATATATGTTATTAAAGATAGAATTTGTGTAAAATATGGCACAGAAAATATTGAGACAAAAGGAGAAACTGCTGGTTATCAGCAGTTTCTTCTTTTGTTTCAATGTTTTCCCAAGCCTTTTATATTATGGACGTCAAAACCAGGTCTTGTTTGGGAAAGGGTTAAAGTGACATTTCACAATAATATTTACACATTTTTACTTTTATTTTATCTGAAAGGCCATATTTTTTTATGAAAATTCTGAAAATTTCAAGCCCAAATATTGAGCCGAGAAATATATATTTTGGTGCTAAAATTTAACAAATTGTTGTGGACAACAGATCAGATTTATATAGAATTTGTCATTTCTGTCTCAATTTTAAAGGCGCATTTTTCGCTTATGAATAACAAATTAAAAAACTGATAGTATTTCTATGCATTAGAATAAACAATCTTTGCATCAAGAAATACTTTTAAACAAGAGGACCATGATGGTCCTAAATCGCTCACCTGAATCAAGATGACAAGAGTGAAAATGGCAATTAGGTCAAATTCAAATTCAAATTGTTTGAAAACAATTAGGGAATAATTTTGTTTGAATCGATCCTGTAAAGTTGGGTATGAATTAGCAATGGTTGATGTTATTTTTTGATTTCGCAATATACAACATAGGGCTAATTTTCAAAGCATACTGATCTGTTATAGATTGATCATTTATGATATATCATTATAACAAATTATAAGCAAAATTTACAAGATTTGGTCTGTTATTTGAAAAAATATAGCAAAAGATCAACATCTGATAAGCTAAGCTAATCCCTTCTTATTTGTTTACATAAAATAAACATAGAGACAGCCAGAGCAACAGATAAGAGAAATAGATAAGAGAAATAGAAATAGCACTCAAAATTTATTATTCATATCCAAACACTATGTAGAATGTATTAATCTTTTCATGCAGATGATTGAAATGATCACCAAATACGTACATAGGATTTGATGAATATTGAAACAAAATGTTGATTTTTGAAAAGCTATCATCTCCTCTTATCTGCAGTATGATTCCCAAAGTAAATGGTTCAAAATTGGCTTGTAAATGTAGAACCAACAATATAGGGCTTAGTTTCCATGTATAGTGATGATTTCTTGTATTCAGAAAGCCATTCATGACATGAGGTCTTACACAAAGTTTCAAGGTTCTAGGCCAAACAGTTTAGAAGAAAACTAAGTATCTCTGTGACAACCCGCAGTAAAGTATAATTTTCAATGCACAAAATTTTCCCAACCCTGCCACACCCAAATACATTTTATAAAATCAAAAATTCAAGATACAATTTTGAAATGAGTCACTCAAGGAACTTTCCTGCTACGTTTGATTTAAATTGGCCAAAACGGTTGTTTTTTTAAAGAATTTTCTTAAGATTTCTCTAAGTCTGAAAAGCCCCTTCCTCCCTGCCACACCCACATTTTTTAACAAATGTAAAAATTTGTGAGCAAATATTGAAAAGAGTGACTCAAGGAATATTCCTGCAAAGCCTGGTTTAATTGGGCCCAATGGTTGATTTTTTAAGAATTTTATTATGATTTCTCGAAGTCCGATAAGCCCCTTTCTCCCTGCCACACCCACATTTTTTGACAAATGTAAAAATTTGTAAACAATTTTTGAAAAGAGTAACTCAAGGAACTTTCCTACCGAGTTTGGTTCAATTGGGCCTAATGGTTGATTTTTAAAGAATTTTCTTATGATTTCTCTAAGTCCGATAAGCCCCTTTCTCCCTGCCACACCCACATTTTTTGACAAATATAAAAATTTGTGAACAAATTTTGAAAAGAGTGACTCAAGGAATATTCCTGCCGAGTTTGGTTCAATTGGGCCCAATGGTTGATTTTTAAAGAATTTTCTTATGATTTCTAGTCTGATAAGCCCCTTTCCCCCTGCCACGCCCACATTTTTTGATTAATCAAAAATTCACGAACAAGTTTTGGAAAGTGTCACACAAGGAACATTCCTGCCAAGTTTGGTCAAAATTGGTCCAATGGTTTAGGAGGAGAAGATGTTGAAATAAATTGTGAACGGACGGACGGACTGACGGACAGATGGACGGACGGACAGACGGACGGACGACGGACAAAAAGCGACCACAATAGCTCACCTTGAGCACTTCGTGCTCAGGTGAGCTAAAAATGAAATAAATGTGAAATATCACTTTAAGGTTATGAGTAAAATATCGGACATGTTGTTTGATCAGATTGTGTGCATGCACGGGCTAATCTGGAGTCATATTGGCATCAAATGCTTATAAGTGCATTTTGATTGAGTACCTTTAAAAATCTCCAACAAGTCTCCAACAATTTTACATGAGACAGTCTCGAAAGAGTAGAAGATGACGAAAAAGGGAGTGTCTGCATTAGTCTGATTAGGCCAAAATTATTGTGGTCGTTTTATTAGATTGTATAGTAATGGTATTGTACTTTGAGGAATTAACCCTTTCCCGACCAACACAAATTGTCATCGTCACAAATTCAGGCCATTCCGATTTAAAAGCTACTGCGGACAACATAATGGTTATTGATAAAGATAAGATTGTTTTAAAACAAAGCTCAGAAAATATTCAAACATAAATGAGAAAAATGCTGGTGACCAGCATATTGT
Source organism: Fragum sueziense (assembly GCA_963680895.1). NCBI lineage: Eukaryota > Metazoa > Mollusca > Bivalvia > Cardiida > Cardiidae > Fragum > Fragum sueziense. The sequence continues at coordinate 48,419,951 of OY804595.1, forward strand.
TGTTTTGCCTATGTGTTTCTTACGATATTTTTTCTCTCTTTTTTTAAACGCAGTGCGTCAAAATCAGGTATTGTTCTTCGAGAAAAGGGTCCAAGTGCAAAATGCAATTATTTACGCCCTACGCACATGGCCAGAAGCATCCGCTCTGTTTTGACACCAATAAGGCGGCCTGACTTTTTTGTGTCCACTATCGGATTATTTTCTATCGTGTACGCATTAAATGCACATCTGTTTGCGTTATTTCTCCTTTTTCATGTAAATGCAAATATGACGCGTGACCAAATGTCCACGGTTCAGGGGGTTATTCAGGAAATCTTATTTGGACAGCAAATCTTATTGACCGATGCATTTTTCTTTGTCTTGGAGTGGTGTTTCATATTCTGCACTTTTTCTGTTTGCTTAACCCTTTCCAAAACAAGACCTGCTTTTGACGTCCCTAATAGAAAAGGACTGCAAAGTAGTTGCGACGTGTTAGATTTACACCGACGAAATACCATTGTTTGTCCGAAATTGGAACAGGTCTAAATTTTTGCTATTTTGAAAGGGGTTAATCAAGTGCTCCCAAAAAGTTCAACGTCCCAGTTTAGCAACATATTACTTCTTTCCAACAAGAACCTCGTAACTGCAGCTTGTTTAAGCTGCAGTTACGAGGTTTTTGTTGAAAAGCAGCTCTATTTTCACTGAGTTATGGATATGATATAAGCATATGTAAACCACGTGCGAAGTTTATTGCAGAGATAAATAATTAACGTGACACTCACATGCAAATCTAATGAGTACTTGCTCTTAACCCATTACCAAACGACAAAATTTTGGGGTAATCCAATTTGAAAGAAGTTGCAGACGACATTTCAATGAGATGAAATTTCGATTTTTTGTTACCTTTTTAGGTAGAAAACATTGTGGGAAATGAAGAAATTGCTTGTCACAAGCAATTTCTTCATTTTCCACATGTTTTCCAAAGCCATTATCCTGTGAGGAGTCAAAAAAAGTCATTGTGTGGTAATGGGTTAACAATTAAACTAGAAAAATCATCCTTGTTGTATCGTCATAACGTTTGTTACATTCAAAAAAGCGTTAACTACGGCTCGAACAATTTGTTCCACTAAAGCATGTTAGGCATTTGATAAACTAGAAATATCTCATTTTTGTTGTCCTTTTCCCCTTTTAACTTTGCTTGAATTTTACTTTAATTTCAATTTCATCTAAACGGAGTATCAATCTGATCATTTAAATCCAGATATATTATTTCTTATCCTTATTTATACAGGTATATTATCGTTAATGGGCATTTGGAACACCTTGTACAATTCTATAAAGAATCATACCTCAGATGTATGTCGTGGAACCACTTTCAGCAACAACAAGAGGGCCAAGATGGCCCTGCATCGCTCACCTGAGAGGACTTTGAGACAAACATCTTGCAATCTTCAAACTCGCATGACCCACTTTTTACATGACCTACATATCATTAAGATAAACATTCTGAACAATTTTCACTATGATGAGTAAATATTTAGGTTCTTAGAGCAAAAACAAGATTTGACCTTTTGACCTAGTTTTAAACCTAACATTAGCAACTTTCTACATGACCCATTTATCATCAAGATAAGCAATTTTCACAATGATGAATAAATATTTTGATATTTTAGAACAAAAAACAAAATTTGACCTATATTTTGACCTCCCATGTCCCACTTTATACATGCCCCAGATATTGTCAAAATAAACATTCTGAACAATTTTCACAATGATTCAGATACCGTTATGGTTCTAAATGCAGAAATAAGATTCGACCTAGTGACCTAGTTTCTGATCTCACATGGCCCCCTTTTTACATTGACCAGATATCATCAAGATAAATATTCTGAACAATTTTCACAACGATAAAGTAAATATTTTGGTTCCTAGAGCAAAAACAAGATTTGACCTAGTGACCTAGTTTTAGACCTCGCATGATCCACTTTTCACATCACCAAGATATCATCAAGATAAGTATTCTGAACAATTTTCACAATGATAAAGTAAACATTTTGGTTCTTAGAGCAAAAACGAAATTTGACATAGTGACCTAGTTTTTAACCTTGAATGACCTGCTATTCATATCACCAAGATATCACCAAGATAAACATTCTGAATTTTTACAATGATAGAGTAAATATTTAGGTTCTTACAGCAAAAACAAGATTTGACCTAGTGACCTAGTTTCTGATCTCACATGGCCCCCTTTTTACATTGACCAGATATCAAGATAAATATTCTGAACAATTTTCACCACGATAAAGTAAATATTTTGGTTCCTAGAGCAAAAACAAGATTTGACCTAGTGACCTACTTTTAGACCTCCCATGACCCACTTTTCACATCACCAAGATATCATCGAGATAAACATTCTTAACAATTTTCACAATGATAAAGTAAATATTTTGGTTCTTAGAGCAAAAACAAAATTTGACCTAGTGACCTAGTTTTTAACCTCAACTGACCTGCTATTCATATCACCAAGATATCACCAAGATAAACATTCTGAATTTTCACAATGATTGAGTAGATATTTCGGTTCTTAGAGGAAAACAAGATTTGACCTAGTGACCAAGTTTCTGACCTCACATGACCCACTTTTAAAATGACCCAAATTTCGTCAAGATAAACATTCTGAACAATTTTCACAATGTTTGAGTATATATTTCCGTTCTTAAAGCAAAACCAAGATTTGACCCAATGATCTAGTTTTTGACCTTACAAGACCCACACTTTCTACATTACCTAGATACCAAGATAAGTATTTAGGATAGATTTGACAAAGTTTTAGGGCAACATTGGCATCTCTAGAGCAAAAGGAAGGATTCTGTAATATTTGACCTTGTGACCTAGTTTTTGACCTTGCATGACCCATCTTTGACCATGACCAATATATCATCAAGATAAACATTTAGGACAATTTTGACAAAGTTTAGACCAAAATTGGCACTTCCAGAGGGAAAGGGAGGGTTTTACAAGATTTGGCTTTGTGACCTAGTCTATGGCCTGGCATGATCCACTTCTTGACATGACCTAGGTATCATCAAGATAAACATTCAGGACAATTTTGAGAAAGTTTGGGCCAAAACTGGCATGTCCAGAACAAAATGAAGGATTTTAAAAGATTTGACCTTGTGACCTAGTTTTTGACCTTGTATGACCCACTTTTCATCATTTGATAGATATAATCGAGATAAACATTGAGGACAATTTTGACAAAATTTGGACAAGAATTGGCACTTCCAGAGCAAAATAAAGGATTTTGTAAGATTTGACCTCTTGACCTACTTAATGACCTAACATGACCCACTTCTTGACTTAACCTTGATAACATCAAAATAAACATTCATGACAATTTCTACAAAGTTTGGACCAAAATTGGCACTTCCAGTGTAAAAAGATGGATTTTACAATATTTGACCTAGTGACCTAGTTTTTGACCTGGTTTGACCTATTTTTTATCATGACCTAAATATCATCAAGACAAATATTCTGATTAATTTTTCACAACGATTGAGCATTAAATGTGGCTCCTAGAAAGAAGACTTGACCTAGTGACCTACTTTTTGACCCCATTATGGCCCTGATTCAAATTCTTTGAAGTATTTTGAAAAGGCATGACCCATAGATCATATGTGTGAAATATGATTGAATTCTACCAAGTACTTTAGGAGGAGAAGATTTTTTTGTGAAAAGTTGACGGATGGACAGATGGACAGATGGACAGATAGACAGACAGACGCCGGACAACAGACCGATCACAATACCTCACCTCGAGCACTTTGTGCTCAGGTGAGCTAAAAACACATAGCATTCGTCTGTAACTTATATCAACAATGAATCGACAACGATGATGAAGTGTGTTGTTTGCATGTCCATTGCCTTCTATAATTACGAGTATGTAGAATATTTACTTCCTGTACGTCCCGCACGTCACCATTTTTATTCATTTGGGTGACATCGGTAGCTACTGTATGACGCGTTATCACTTCGGACAAAGAAATAACATTTTTAACATTTCTTCATACACGTATATCCCATATCCGAGGTATGCATGATCAAGATTACCCGAGGTGTTCCGAACGGGTTAACCCTTTCCCAAACAAGACCTGGTTTTGACGTCCTTAGTAAAAAAGACTAGGGAAAACATTGAGACAAAAGAAGAAACTGCTGATAACCAGCAGTTTCTCCTTTTCCCTCAATGTTTTCTGTGCTACAATTTGCACGAATTTAATCTTTTTCAAATTCTATTTTGTCGTCTGCAGCTGTTTTCAAATTGGAACAGTCAAATTTTTTGTCGTTTGGGACAGGGTTAAAGGGTTGCACATACCTGGTGCACGAAGACATCTTGGCCGCCATCATCCGGCGTTAAAAATCCCCAACCTTTCGCAACGTTAAACCATTTACATTTTCCCCTCCGCCGACCTCCACCTAAAAATAAGATTAATAAGACTATAATAAAGCAATAGAATAAATACAAGAGGGTCTGAATGGCCTGGAGTATTCTACTGACAACTAGGTCACCAACCAAACACAAATCTAATTTCAATTCGGATTACAAATTTACACTACATGGGACAATGTCCAATCAGATGGATTCACGTGTAATATGGTTTCTCCTATAATAAGAAAATAGATTTTGATTTGTTGGTAAAAGAATACATAACGTAACGTTACAACACTTATACGTGCAATATTTAAGGAGAAAATAATGATGTTATACGTCCAAGAGTCAGTGAATGGCATGAAACGTTCTACTGGTAACCAAATCGCCATCTGGAATGAACGCTTTATAAAATTAAAAGCCATTTTGATGGTCGTAGGAATGATTATCCTCTGACACAATGGTGACAATTACATTTTCTGTTAACTTTGTGAAAATAAAGTAGACATGAATAAAAACGGCTGTTTCCACACACTGGTATTGAAATAATTCGTATAAGGGTCAATTTTGATATTCTGAAGATTTTCACTCATATAAAACAAAACTATCTTTCTGATAGATTGTGACAATGCAGCCAATCTGTGAAAAGTTTCTGTTGGCTGAATTTGTGGCTTTTTATTGCGTAAGAAAGAGAATATTGGATACAAAGTACATTCTGCCACCTTTAATTATGAAAGGTCATACATAAATAATACATCAAGAATTATGTCTTCCCATCACATATAAACCAGAGAAGAATATATGGGCACTGGGGTAGCTAGCCGAAAATAAAGTGTACGCAAAAAACGAAAGCCTAATGTATCATGGAAGGTATGATGGCGGGATCCATACAACTGGGGTGGGTCTTGCGGGCATCTCCCAGAAAATGTTTGAAAACTTAATGTAGATGCTTATTATATGAAATAGATCTACATACCAAATGCCCACCTGGAGCCACAAAGGATCATTGTCATTCGTGGCTACTGGTGGGTATTTTGGTATGTGTTTTAATGACGATTCTGGTGTTTATTTCAAGGGAAACGAAAACGAACTCCACATTTTTTTTAAATGCGATGTGTACGCAGTTGCAGATGAGGACAAATCAGATCAAAGAAATTGAATCGAAAATCAAGTAACGCTATTGTGAGAAATATCATATGTTGTGTCTAAGTCCACATTCCCGTTTTTTGTGAAACATTTCATCAGAACTCGATCTTCACAATTAATTAATCATATTACGTAAAGTGAGCACTCAAAAATCTGGGAAAGAAAGATACAAGAGGGCCAGAATGGCCCTATATCGCTCACCTGAAAGAAGTTTAAGACACGCCCACTTTTTTAACGAATCAAAAATTTGCAAACAAATTTTGAAAAGGGTCGCTCAAGGAACATCGTTGCCAAATTTGTTTCAAATTGACCCTATGCTTGATTTTTTAAGAATTTTCTTATGATTTCTCTAAGTCTGATAAGCCACGCCCTGCCATGCCCACTTTTTTGACCAATACAAAATTTGCCAACATATGTTGAAAAGGGTCGCTCAAGGAACATTTCTGTAAAGTTTGCTTCAAATTGGGCAAATGGTTGATTTTTAAAGAATTTTCTTAGGATTTCTGTAAGTACGATAAGCCACGCCCAATTTTTTCTGACGAATAAAAAATTGAGAAAACAATTTGAAAAGAGTCACCCAAGGAACATTTCTGCCAAGTGTGGTTCAAATTGGGCCAATGGTTGATTTTTAAAGAATTTTCTTATGGTTTCTCCTAGTCCGGTAAATGCTGACCTGCCACGCCCATAATTTGGATGAATAAAAAATCCGCAAACAAATCTTAAGAAGGGTCACCCGAGGAATATTCCTGCCAAATTTGGTTTTAATTGGCCCTATGGTTAAGGAGAAGAAGATTTTTTGAAGATTTTTTTAACAATTTCTCTTGGTTAGATAAGCCCCGCCCTGCCACACCCACATGTTTTGACGAAACTATAAATTTATGAACAAATGTTGAAGAGGGTCACTCAAGGAACAATTATACCAAGTTTGGTTCAAATTGGCCCATTGGTTGATTTTTAAAGAATTTTCTTAGGATTTCTCTAAGGCTGATAAGCCCCTTCCTCCCTGCCACGCCCTCATTTTTTGACAAATGTAAAAAAATGTGAATCAATTTTGAAAAGAGAGACTCAAAGAACATTCCTGCAAAGTCTGCTTCAAATAGGCCCAATGGTTAGTTTTTAAAGAATTTTCTTATGATTACTTTAAGTCTGATAAGCCCCTGTCTCCCTGCCACGGCCACTTTTTTTTACAAATGAAAATATTTGTGAACATATTTTAAAAAGAATGACTTAAGGCACATCCCTGCAAAGTCTGGTTCAAATTGGCTGATTTTTAAAGAATTTTCTTATGATTTTTCTAAGTCTGATAAGCCCCTTTCTCCCTGCCACGGCCACATTTTTTGACGAATCAAAAATTTGAGAACAAGTTTTGAGAAGGGTCACTCAAGGAACAATTCTGCCAAGTTTGGTTTAAATTGGAACAATGGTTGATTTTAAAAGAATTTTCTTATGATTTCTCTAAGTGCGATAAGCCCCGCCCTGCCACGCCCACATTTTTTGACGAATCAAAGTTTTGAGAAGGGTCACTCAAGAAACATTCCTGCCAAGTTTGGTCAAAATTGGCCTGTTAGTTTTGGAGAAGAAGATGTTTGAAGAAATTGTTGACGGACGGACAGACGGACAGACGGACGACGGACGGTGAGTGACCACAATAGCTCCCCTCGAGCACTTCGTGCTCAGGTGAGCTAATAATGAGATTCATATAAACTATGATTGTCTAATATTTTATTTAGGTATTTCAAATAGGTTTTTATATAGTATAGAAATCTTAATTAAAAATATTACAACATACAAGAATGCGTTGATGGAGGTTTCTGTCACTAGGAGAGGGATATAAAACAAACAAGAGGGCCAAAATAGCCCTGAGTCGCTCACCTGAGAGGACTTTGAGGCAAACTACATTCAAACTTCCATCTCACATGACCCGCTTTTAACATGACCTACATATCATCATACTGAACAATTTTCACAATGATGAGTTAATATTTAGATTCTTAGAGCAAACCCAAGATTTGACCAAGTGACCAAGTTTTTGACTGCCCATGAACCACTTTTTACATGACCCAGATATCATCAAGATAAGTATCCTGAACAATTTTCATATAAAGTAAAATTTTGGTTGTTCGAGCAAAAACAAGGTTTGACCTAGTGACCCAGTTTTTGACCTCCCATGACACACTTTTCACATCACCCAGATATCTTCAAGATAAATATTCTGAACAAATTTTCAAAATGATTGAGTAATTTTTTTGTTCTTAGAGCAAAAATAGAAATTGACCTATCGACTTAGTTTTTAGCTTAGCATGACCCTCTTTTAACAACGCCAACATATACCATCAAGATAAACATTCTGAACAAATTTTCACAATGATTGAGTAAATATGTTGGTTCTTACAGCAAAACCAAGATTTGACCTAGTGACCTAGATTATGACCTCGCATGGCCCATTTTTATATATCCCAGATATCGTCAAGATCTTTTCACAATGATTATGTAATTCGGTTCTTAGTGCAAACACAAGATTTGACCCAATGACCTAGTTTTTGACATATATGACCCACATTTTTGTACATAAACAAGATATCAAGAAGTATTTACTTGTAGGACAGTTTTGACAAAGTTTGGACCCAAATTGGCACCTCCAGAGCAAAACGAATGATTCTATCATATATGACCTTGCGACCTAGATTTTGACCTTGCATGACCCTCCTTTAATCATGACCAATATATCACCAAGATAAACATTTAGAACAATTTTGACAATTTTTTGACCAAAATTGGCACTTCCAGAAGAAAACGAAGGATTTTACAAGATTTAACATCGTGACCTAGTTAATGACCTGGCATGACCCAATTCTTGACATGGCCCGAATTTCATTAAGATGAACATTCAGGACAATTTTGACACAGTTTGAGCCCAAATTGGCATCTCTAGAGCAAAAGGAATGATTTTAAAAGTTTTGACCTTGTGACTTAGTTTTTGACCTCCCATGACCCACTTTTGATAATGACATAGATATCATCAATATAAAAATTTAGGACAATTTTGACGAAGTTTGGGCCAAAATTAGCGCTTCAAGATTAAAAAGATGAATTTTACGATATTTGACCTAGTGACCTTGTTTATCACCTGACATGACTTATTTTGACATGACCTGTGAAGACGAATTTTGTACAATTTTCAAAGTGCGTGAAGTTGGCAGGACATTAGACATTAGACATTAGACATTCGAACGAATGTCTAATTACCAAATTAGACATTCAAATATGAATGTCTAATTCACCGAATTAGACGTTAGACATTCGATTAGACATTCGAGCAAACCCGTTTTGAATGTCTAATTCACCGAATTAGACGTTAGACATTCGATTAGACATTCGACCAAACCCGTTTTGAATGTCTAATTCACCGAATTAGACGTAAGACATTCGATTAGACATTCGAGCAAACTCGTTTTGAATGTCTAATTCGCCGAATTAGACGTTAGACATTCGATTAGACATTCGACCAAACCCGTTTTGAATGTCTAATTCACCGAATTAGACGTTAGACATTCGATTAGACATTCGACCAAACCCATTTTGAATGTCTAATTCACCGAATTAGACGTTAGACATTCGATTAGACATTCGACCAAACCCGTTTTGAATGTCTAATTCACCGAATTAGACGTTAGACATTCGATTAGACATTCGACCAAACTCGTTTTGAATGTCTACTTCACCGAATTAGACGTTAGACATTCGATTAGACATTCGACCAAACTCGTTTTGAATGTCTAATTCACCGAATTAGACGTTAGACATTCGATTAGACATTCGACCAAACCCGTTTTGAATGTCTAATTCACCGAATTAGACGTTAGACATTCGATTAGACATTCGACCAAACCCATTTTGAATGTCTAATTCACCGAATTAGACGTTAGACATTCGATTAGACATTCGAGCAAACCCGTTTTGAATGTCTAATTCACCGAATTAGACGTTAGACATTCGATTAGACATTCGACCAAACTCGTTTTGAATGTCTAATTCACCAAATTAGACGTTAGACATTCGATTAGACATTCGACCAAAACCATTTTGAATGTCTAATTCACCGAATTAGACGTTAGACATTCGATTAGACATTCGACGAAACTCGTTTTGAATGTCTAATTCGCCAAATTAGACGTTAGACATTCGATTAGACATTCGAGCAAACCCGTTTTGAATGTCTAATTCACCGAATTAGACGTTAGACATTCGATTAGACATTCGACCAAACTCGTTTTGAATGTCTAATTCGCCGAATTAGACGTTAGACATTCGATTAGACATTCGACCAAACTCGTTTTGAATGTCTAATTCGCCGAATTAGACGTTAGACATTCGATTAGACATTCGAGCGAACTCGTTTTGAATGTTTAATTCACCGAATTAGACGTTAGACATTCGATTAGACATTCGACCAAACCCGTTTTGAATGTCTAATTCACCAAATTAGACGTTAGACATTCGATAAGACATTCGACCAAACCCGTTTTGAATGTCTAATTCACCGAATTAGACGTTAGACATTCGATTAGACATTCGACCAAACCCGTTTTGAATGTCTAATTCACCGAATTTGACGTTAGACATTCGATTAGACATTCGACCAAACCCATTTTGAATGTCTAATTCACCGAATTAGACGTTAGACATTCGATTAGACATTCGAGCAAACCCGTTTTGAATGTCTAATTTACCGAATTAGACGTTAGACATTCGATTAGACATTCGACCAAACCCGTTTTGAATGTCTAATTCACCGAATTAGACGTTAGACATTCGATTAGACATTCGATCAAAAACGTTTTGAATGTCTAATTCACCGAATTAGACGTTAGACATTCGATTAGACATTCGACCAAACCCGTTTTGAATGTCTAATTCACCGAATTAGACGTTAGACATTCGATTAGACATTCGACCAAACCCGTTTTGAATGTCTTTTTCACCGAATTAGACGTTAGACATTCGATTAGACATTCGAGCAAACCCGTTTTGAATGTCTAATTCACCGAATTAGACGTTAGACATTCGATTAGACATTCGACCAAACCCGTTTTGAATGTCTAATTCACCATTGAATTAAAAACATAGAACGTAACAAGCGACTCGTCTCCCTTAAAAATGCTAAATCTAACAAAAGTTTTACTTTTCCCTTACCACTAATCAGCATTCCAACCCTTACCCCAGTACCGCCGCTAATTCTGATGTCAAGAGAGTGGAACATCCTCAAACGCTTATGTCAACTGAGTTGAACCGGAGCCTGAATTTGACAATTATGCACGATTTCTAACCTAAAATAAATGTAAAACTGAGCAGAAGCCATAACTGTGCCCCTGCCACTAACGTTTACCCCAACCCTTAACCAAGTATTACCGCATATCCTTATGTCAAGAGAGTGGAACAGCCTCAAAAACTTATGTCAACGGAGTTGAACAAGTGCCGTAATGGAAAATTTACCGTCATTTTGTTACTATGATTAAATTCTTAACCTAGCAGAATCATTACCTTGACCCATACCACTAACCATATTTTTTTAAGTAGTAGTGGCAAATTATAACAGCACAGTTAACCCATTACCACACAATAACTCTTTTTGGCTCCCTACAATGTAATGTCTTAGGAAATCATTGTGGAAAATGAAAAAAAAAAGATTGTTATAAGCAATTTCTTCATATCCCACATCTATTTATCCAGAAAGACACCAAAAGGTAAAATTTCATTCACTTGATATTGTCGTCTGCAATATCTTAGAATTTGCAGGTCTAAAATGTGCAGTTTGGTAATGGTTTAACCTTGAAACGCATGAATTTTTATGCAAATGATTAAAAACATAATGGCAAAAAAGAATTTGCTCATTCTGATCAATTTTGTTTTTTCTATACTGTTTAAAACTTATTATTATATTTCCAATGTCAATGATGATAATGCATCATGCATAAGCGTTTGTTATAAAATGCCTAATGATCCTTTTATTTGTTGGCCATTTTTAATAACTTCAGCTGTGGGTTCTTTTGAATGTTCACTACACTGACGTACATAAAGATACAAAACGTTTCCTTGGAATTTACTTTTCAATTCATATCAATGATATCAAATTGTCTTTCAAGATCTTTGCTTTCCTAAACAGTTGTGCCCATTCTCCAGTCTAAAACGGTTATATACATTACATAATATTTGATAGATCTATTTGATAAAAGTTTTGTCTACTAACATTATACATTTTTGGTGTACATGTATGTTTAACTTTGTGAGAAGAAAGTGTGTGAATGGATGATGAATTTGTTAAAGACGATATACTTTTGTGTATAAGTCTCTTTGAATAAACCTGAAACTTAACAACATAAACTGACAAGACTCTGTTATCCATTTTTTTTAAAATAAAAACGTTTGACATTATTTAATCTTTTTATCTATTTAAACAAACCTTTACAACACCAAATCCTTTTGTTACATGAAACAACAAATTTAATAATACACTAATTGTCTTTTTCCACAAAAGGTTTACATGTTTAGAATTTGAGATTGAGAAGTGTTTCGTGTTTTTTTTTTCATATTTATTATACATTTCAACCTCTTATGTCGACTTAAGCAAAACAGTAAGTAAAACAGTGTGTGCCCAGCTAAAACAACGGTTGCAGGTTTTAAGGGGGAATGCTCCAGTTTCCTAAATTTTTTCCCAATAATAGAATTTGTTTATATTTTGTATGTTGAAATTACATGTTATTACCAATTGAAAAGTAAAATAAAAATGGGTGGTCAGCGATCTTGTTTGAATTTTATTGGTATTCGTATCACATACCCCTACATCAAAAAATGCACAATTTCTTGCACCTGTCCAAGGTCACTAAAGTGCTAATAAAAAGCTGTATATTCATTGTTTAGTCCCGAAAACGGGACTTTAAGTAACGTCTTACAATTAATACGAACAGAAAACCCAAAATATGTGCTATTATGAATGCGTAAATGTATAAAACAGCATACTCACGTGTTCGGTTAGATCAACGAAGCTGGAGTGTTTTATGTCAAAATTTGCAAATTTTTGGAAATATTTCAAGTTCTACATAATAGAATTTGATAAAACTCCCTCATCTTATTAAGCAACATGTCCTAGTAATAATTCAAAAAGAAAATGTATATGTCAGCGCACTTATTAGTGAATTACAGCAATTTGTATCAGCTACACATGAATAAAATGACGCAAAACAGTGGTAACTGCATACACACTTACGACTGTCTTGCTCTAAATAATCGATTTCCATCTTAAGAAAATCAGTTTCGCATATTAAATACACTTTTACCGTCGAAAAGGGTAAATTGTAATGATGTGTTATATTATTGAAAATCTGGTAGCGAAATATGTTAGTACGAAACATTTAATTTACTACAGTAATGTCCGAGTGTTCCGAAAAACTGGAGCATTGCCCCTTAAGATATATATTTACTGATCAGTAATAATGAAACATTATTTTTAAACAATATGCCCAAATTTCAAGTACAACTTTTAGGTTTTTGAAAAGTTATTACACTTTTTTCCTTCCCCTGTAAAATCTGCCAAACAAGAGACGCGAGGTTTTGTATTTACAATATGCAATAAAGGTTAAATATGGAAACTTTGGCATTCGCGTGTTAACAAAATTGCCAAATCCGAATATGAGAAACATGTTTGTCTATTTTTGTCATTCTTCTTCTGTTTGTCTATAGGCCTATGTGGATAAGACAATAGAAAATGCGGCGATAGAAAATGAAATCCACGGAATAATCACCGTTCCTTTATACGTCGGAATTTTGTCTACGTTTCCCACAAACGTTATTAAGAGCAACATGGGACATTTCGCTATGTCAGAGCGAAACTATTGTATCTGCATTTTTTCAAAAATTGTTTTTTTTTTTTTTTTTTCATTTAAAACCCTTTATCAAGCTAGGATACATATGTGGATGAAATATTAGACCTCAAAATAGTCTGGAAAACACTTTTTCATGTTTTGCAAAATTTTGCATGCACAGTAAAAACAATGATCTCAGCGTGAAACTATTGTATCTACACTTAAATTTTGTAGATACAATAGTTTCACACTGACACTTCAATGTTTAGGTTTAGAATGAAATTATTGTATGTGCACGATAGTATCAATACAACCATTATTTTCTTAAAAGAAGATTATTTAAGGTCTTATTCATACTTTTCATACCTTTTTGTAAAATTACCTGAATAAAATATTTAACTAATGTCAAGAAATAAAGAAAAACAGTATTTCAGAAGATAAACAGGCAAGAAGTCATTTTTTCATGGGAAATGTGATACAGAAACTTCATAGTGCCTTTAAGCATGACAAATAGTAATATTATTCAAGCATTTGAGATTACTTGGATTGAAGGAAATTAAGATTTATGTGTAGATACAATAGTTTTACGCTGACAATTTCAATAAAATGTCAGTGTGAAACTATTTTTAGTGACATTTTCCACAAAAACAGCTGTTTTCATGAAAAACATCTCCCTTTTTGTTATGACTATCTATGTATATTGGCTTGATACATATGCTTGTGGATTTTGTCTCTGATATATCTTTTATTAACAGAATTAAACAGTTTTTACCATCTCCTGTAAAATTTGGGAAAATGCAGATACAATACTTTCGCTCTGACATAGCGATTTGTGTGGACAAAGTAAAAGTTCGATTAGTACGACATTCTTCGATCGATGATAAAAAGGCAAATTAATTTTAAAACGCAAGAATAAAATATTGTTTCTAAATACTTAAAAATGTCTTCTATCATCTCAACGTTTTCTTATGCCTTGGTCAATGCTTTTCTTTCTTTCTTTTTTTCTGTTACGGGTCTCAAATTTTAACCGTAAGTTGCGTAGACCACAAATAACAAAGTAGTCAACCAATCAACGACAAAACAAGTTGATCTAGAGAATCGATACATGATCGTAAAACGCCATGAATAATTAACAAATCAACATGACGTCAAATCGTCAAAAACGCGTTTGTGTGACATTTTTAAGAAGCTACATCACACTCTATATCTTCACTAGTTAAAGAGATATTGACAAATGCATTTATTTTTGCAAATTTTATCCGAGATGTAAGTCGAAAATCAGTTTCAATTGGAATTTCATCAAACTTGCTAAAATGAATCTCCATGGTGTCTAGTTGTGCACACCTTTTACGTAATTGAGATAACTCTTTTTGTTCGTGAATTATCTGCCCTTGATTCTAAAAAATGCACATTTTCTTGGGTTAGCAACTCCTACAATTTCAACAGGTATTTGATCAAACTTAAAACATTGATTCTCCATAATAAATCTAGTTGTACACACTACATACGGAATTCAGCTTACTCTTTTCGTTCGTGAATGTTTTGCCCTTGAATAAAAAAAATGCCCATTTTCTTGTTACTGCATATTGAAATTCAGTTAAATCTTGTTATTCTTGCATTATCTGCCCATAAATTTTAAAAAGGTTTATTTTACTTACAAGCCCCTCTCGGGCGTATATGCGTCGCCCTGCGAAGCTCTTGTTTTACAATGCCTTATTTGGAGAGCATAATCCGTCTTTGACCACTCATGTAATCTTCTATTCTGTTTCAATTTGTCAGTCATTAGATATTTTTCAAGAAACATTTCTTATTCACTACTTAAACTATCACCGAAAGATCTAAATGGATGATGTGATGTAGTTTAAATATTGTATAAAAATTGTGTCATGAAAAATATTTTGATTTAAAATGATTTTTAGCTCAAATGGCCAACAGGCCGGCGGGCTATTGTCATTGCGTTGTGTCCGTCGTGCGTCAGTCTGTCCGTGCGTCCGTCTGTCAGTCAATTAATTTTTAACTCGACTTTTCGAAGAAAATGAGAGCTTATACTGTCACCCGGGCGTCGGCGTTGGCGTCGGCGTTGGCGTTGGTGTCGGCGTTGCAACCAAGGTTAAAGTTTTTTCAAACATCAATAACTTCCATAATATCAAAGGGATTCAACCCAAAATTGGAATACTTATTCACCATCACACCCGCTACCTTACTACCAGGGCCCATGACCCTTGCTCCACTATATTTGGAGTTATGCCCCCTTAATACTAAGCAACTTAGAAAGTCGAGCGCGTTGTCTTCGGACAGCTCTTGTTTCTATTAATTCTTCTCAAATACTTCCGGACAGATTTCAAGCAAACTTCACAGGAATAATCCATGGGTGACCCTCTCTCAGATTCCTTCCAAAAATTCTTATCAAAGCAGAAAGTCTGGAATTATCTGCCCTTGAATGTCAAAAATGGCTATGACTGTTTTCAATCGAAGAATCGCCATAATTATATTCACCATGGGAAAAAAGATGTTGCAGAGACTAATCT
Organism: Fragum sueziense; assembly: GCA_963680895.1. Taxonomy (NCBI): domain Eukaryota; kingdom Metazoa; phylum Mollusca; class Bivalvia; order Cardiida; family Cardiidae; genus Fragum; species Fragum sueziense. The sequence goes on from OY804595.1 coordinate 48,435,889, forward strand.
TTCATGAGTTTACTTCTCGGAATGTTAGTGATATTTAATTTTATTTCATTTTGCTAAAGAACAAGATCCATTACTTTGAATTGAGACACAAAAATAGTATTGTTTGTCATTCATACCCAGATTTTTTCAATCCCAAAAGTGTAAAGTTTGAATCTATTAATTAACAAAAGTCAAAACTGTTGTTGTTTAGTACTAGAAATTCAGGCATGTGGAGCGACTCAAGACCTTCAGGTCTTTATAGTTTGTAAGTGTTCACACAGAAGCAGTGCGTTTAACCCATTATCAGATGGCACCGCTTAACCCATTACCAGATGGCAAGATTTTAAGCTTATCCAAATTCAAATATATTGCAAGTTAAGAAATTTTACATCTTTTGGTCTTTTATAGAAGAATACATTGTGGAAAATTGAAGAAATTGCTTGTCTTCTCTTTTGAAGGAGTCAAAAGGCGTCACTGAACAGTAAAGGGTTAAATCGTGTTTTGTTTATTTCCTAAGACTATAATCTATAGATTTTGACGATATAAAGTGCACCGCACGCGCCTTTGACATGACCAATTATGATTCCAACTCGCTCTGTATCAAATTCCACGGTTTCTTCAAGCATTCAAGCTAACACTTAAATTTTGAATGTTTGATGAAAACATGGGATTCTGTACAGAAAGAGTTGCCCTCTCAAAGGCGCGTACGGTGTACTTTATGTCGTCCAAATCCATATAGTATTAGCTCAGAAAATTATAAATTCATTTAAATTGTAACCAATCCATCTCAGTATAAGGGATCGTTTATAACACGTTTATTTCGTGAATTCCTTCTTACAAACGGCGAAATAAAGAGCAAATGAACAATAAGGGACCGTCATGGACCCATTTTTATTATACGCCCGAAGGGTCGTATGGACCCATTTTTATTATACGCCCGAAGGGTCGTATTATGTTATGGCCCCGCTCATCTGTCTGTCCGTCTGTCCGTCTGTCCGTCCGTCTGTCCGTCCGTCCGTTAGCAATTTCTTGTGTGCGCAACTCCTCCTACAGTTTTGATCGGAATTTGATCAAACTTGCCACAATGAATCTCCATGGTGTCTAGTTGTGCATCCCGCTTACGGAATTTAATTACCTGTTTTCGTTCTTGAATTATCTGCCCTTGAATTAAAAAAATGCCCATTTTCTTGTGTGCGCAACTCCTCCTACAGTTTTGATCAGAATTTGATCAAACTTGCCACAATGAATTTCCATGGTGTCTAGTTGTGCACACCGTTTACGGAATTTAGATAACTGTTTTCGTTCTTGAATAATCTGCCCTTGAATTTAAGAAAAAATGCCCATTTTCTCAAAAATGTCCATTTTCTCCTGTGTGCAACTCCTATAGTTTCAACCAGAATTTAATCAAACTAGCCACAATGAATCTCTATGGTGTCTTGTTGTGCAAACAAAAACTTTTGATCACTTTTCATGTTTGAATTAACTGCCATTGAATCGAAAAAATGGCCAATTTTACTGACAAGCCCCTCTCGGGCGTATATGCGCCGCTTTGCGAAGCTCTTGTTTACAAAAAAATACCTCAGAAGTTAGTAAAAAGTTAACCTTTTTGAAAACGATCCATCGAAATAAAACATTATAAATATTACCTTCTTTTGGAAAGTTGACAATCTCGTTCATTTGAGGTCTCGGGGACCAAGGATACTCGTGTGAGCGATATAAGACATCATGATCTCATTTATATTTTAATATTCTCTCTTTACATAGATCTGTTACATCCAGGTGAGTGCTTTATGACAGTCTTAGACGATTTGTTTAAAATTCCAAAGTTTTATTATTTATATGTTAAGTTTTATATTTGCCTAGGTAAGGCCATTGTTGAAAATAAAGTTTTCAGACGTTCAAACGTGTAATTGTTATTTTTCAAGATCCATAAATTGATATTGTGCTCTACTAGTTGAATATATCGTCGCTGCGTAATAATGCCTACATAACGAGAATTACGCATAGAAATTGACCTAGCTATTCTTCATAGGAAAGCCATAACAATACATAAGCGATGCTGCAAACAGTTGCGGCAAATATGCGGCAAGTTTGCGGCAAATTTGAGGCAACCTTGTCTTTCATTTGTAAATTATCTTTATCGCAAAAAGAAGTGCTTGAAAAATACAGCAAATCGTCGGTGTAAAAGCAAAACCTCGTATGTCAATTTTTGTATGTCCAGTTAAGACAATTCTTGCAGGTTTTGAGATATTTTCACCTATCAGACAGTGCTTATGACACATAAGTGAACAATATAGCCAAATTACAAGTAAAACCTTTAAGTTTATGAAAAGTTATTACACCTTTTTCTTTCACCTTTAAAATTTTCCAAAAACGAGATACGAGGTTTTGCATTAACAACGACGAAATGGTTGCTGCGAAGTTGTCAAAAACTATTGCTGTATTCTTGACACAAACTGAATCATAATCTTCTCGCAAAATTCAACAAAATATTTGCCGTCAAGTTGTTGCTACTTCGTTTTCCGTATGAAAAGTTTTGTTTTGAATTCATTTACCGCACAATTGTAGAAAAATGTTGCTGGGCATTTGTCGCAAACTTGCTGCAATTTTGCTGTAAATTGTTACTGTCTATTTTCACCTTTATCATTTAGATATACGACCTATTGGCAAGAAATATCTTGTCGCAAATGTCCATAATATACGCTTATTAACGAAATGTCGAATGTCTAATCGAATCTCTAATGTCTAATTTGGTGTTTTAGACATTCAAAAACGGGTTCGATCGAATGTCTATTCAAAGGTCTAATTAGGCATTCGGTTAACAGACATTCAAAACTGGCTTGATCGAATGTCAACGTCTAATTAGGTGGATTAGACATTCAAAACGGGTTTGATCGAATGTCTAACGTCTACTTCGGTGAATTAGACATTCAAAACGAGTTTGGTCGAATGTCTAATCGAATGTCTAACGTCTAATTCGGTGAATTAGACATTCAAAACGAGTTGTGTCGAATGTCTAATCGATTGTCTAACGTCTAATTCGGTGAATTAGACATTCGAAATGAGTTTGGTCGAATGTCTAATCGAATGTCTAACGTCTAATTCGGTGAATTAGACATTCAAAACGGGTTTGGTCGAATGTCTAATCGAATGTCTAACGTCTAATTCGGTGAATTAGACATTCGAAATGAGTTTGCTCGAATGTCTAATCGAATGTCTAACGTCTAATTCGGTGAAATAGACATTCGAAACGGGTTAAGTCGAATGTCTAACCGAATGTCTAACGTCTAATTTGATGAATTAGACATTCTAAACGGGTTTGCCCGAATGTCTAATCGAATGTCTAACGTCTAATTCGGTGAATTAGACATTCGAAATTAGTTTGCCCGAATGTCTAATCGAATGTCTAACGTCTAATTCGGTGAATTAGACATTCAAAACGAGTTTGGTCGAATGTCTAATCGAATGTCTAACGTCTAATTTGGTGAATTAGACATTCAAAACGGGTTTGCCCGAATGTCTAATCGAATGTCTAACGTCTAATTCGGTGAATTAGACATTCGAAATGAGTTTGGTCGAATGTCTAATCGAATGTCTAACGGCTAATTCGGTGAATTAGATATTCAAAACGGGTTTCCTCGAATGTCTTATCGAATGTCTAGCGTCTAATTCGGTGAATTAGACATTCAAAACGGGTTTGCCTGAATGTCTAATCGAATGTCTAACGTCTAATTCGGTGAAATGGACATTCGAAATGAGTTTGCCCGAATGTCTAATCGAATGTCTAACGTCTAATTCGGCGAATTAGACTTTCAAAGCGGGTTTGGTCGAATGTCTAATCGAATGTCTAACGTCTAATTCGGTGGATTAGACATTCAAAACGAGTTTGGTCGAATGTCTAATCGAATGTCTAACGTCTAATTCGGTGAATTAGACATTCAAAACGAGTTTGATCGAATGTCTAATCGAATGTCTAACGTCTATTTCGGTGAATTAGACATTCGAAATGAGTTTGGTCGAATGTCTAATCGAATGTCTAACGTCTAATTCGGTGAATTAGACATTCAAAACGGGTTTGGTCGAATGTCTAATCGAATGTCTAACGTCTAATTCGGTGGATTAGACATTCAAAACGAGTTTGGTCGATTGTCTTATCGAATGTCTAACGTCTAATTCGGTGAATTAGACATTCAAAACGGGTTTGCCCGAATGTCTAATCGAATGTCTAACGTCTAATTCGGTGAATTAGACATTCAAAACGAGTTTGGTCGAATGTCTAATCGAATGTCTAACGTCTAAGTCGATGAATTAGACATTCAAAACGGGTTTGCCCGAATGTCTAATCGAATGTCTAACGTCTAATTCGGTGAATTAGACATTCGAAATGAGTTTGGTCGAATGTCTAATCGAATGTCTAACGTCTAATTCGGTGTATTAGACATTCGAAATTAGTTTGCCCGAATGTCTAATCGAATGTCTAACGTCTAATTCGGTGAATTAGACATTCAAAACGAGTTTGGTCGAATGTCTAATCGAATGTTTAACGTCTAATTTGGTGAATTAGACATTCAAAACGGGTTTGCCCGAATGTCTAATCGAATGTCTAACGTCTAATTCGGTGAATTAGACATTCGAAATGAGTTTGGTCGAATGTCTAATCGAATGTCTAACGGCTAATTCGGTGAATTAGATATTCAAAACGGGTTTCCTCGAATGTCTTATCGAATGTCTAGCGTCTAATTCGGTGAATTAGACATTCAAAACGGGTTTGCCTGAATGTCTAATCGAATGTCTAACGTCTAATTCGGTGAAATGGACATTCGAAATGAGTTTGCCCGAATGTCTAATCGAATGTCTAACGTCTAATTCGGCGAATTAGACTTTCAAAGCGGGTTTGGTCGAATGTCTAATCGAATGTCTAACGTCTAATTCGGTGGATTAGACATTCGAAACGAGTTTGGTCGAATGTCTAATCGAATGTCTAACGTCTAATTCGGTGATTTAGACATTCAAAACGAGTTTGGTCGAATGTCTAATCGAAGGTCTAACGTCTAATTCGATGAATTAGACATTCAAAACGGGTTTGCCCGAATGTCTAATCGAATGTCTAACGTCTAATTCGGTGAATTAGACATTCGAAATGAGTTTGCCCGAATGTCTAATCGAATGTCTAACGTCTAATTCGGTGAATTAGACATTCAAAACGAGTTTGGTTGAATGTCTAATCGAATGTCTAACGTCTAATTCGGTGAATTAGACATTCGAAATGAGTTTGCTCGAAAGTCTAATCGAATGTCTAACGTCTAATTCGGTGAATTAGACATTCGAAATGAGTTTGCTCGAATGTCTAATCGAATGTCTAACGTCTAATTCGGTGAATTAGACATTCAAAACGAGTTTGATCGAATGTCTAATCGAATGTCTAACGTCTAATTCGGTGAATTAGACATTCAAAACGAGTTTGGTCGAATGTCTAATCGAATGTTTAACGTCTAATTTGGTGAATTAGACATTCAAAACGGGTTTGCCCGAATGTCTAATCGAATGTCTAACGTCTAATTCGGTGAATTAGACATTCGAAATGAGTTTGATCGAATGTCTAATCGAATGTCTAACGTCTAATTCGGTGAATTAGATATTCAAAACGGGTTTCCTCGAATGTCTTATCGAATGTCTAACGTCTAATTCGGTGAATTAGACATTCAAAACGGGTTTGCCTGAATGTCTAATCGAATGTCTAACGTCTAATTCGGTGAAATAGACATTCGAAATGAGTTTGCCCGAATGTCTAATCGAATGTCTAACGTCTAATTCGGCGAATTAGACTTTCAAAACGGGTTTGGTCGAATGTCTAATCGAATGTCTAACATCTAATTCGGTGAATTAGACATTCAAAACGGGTTTGGTCGAATGTCTAATCGAATGTCTAACGTCTAATTCGGTGAATTAGACATTCAAAACGAGTTTGGTCGAATGTCTTATCGAATGTCTAACGTCTAATTCGGTGAATTAGACATTCAAAACGAGTTTGCTCGAATGTCTAATCGAATGTCTAACGTCTAATTCGATGAATTAGACATTCAAAACGGGTTTGCCCGAATGTCTAATCGAATGTCTAACGTCTAATTCGGTGAATTAGACATTCAAAACGAGTTTGGTCGAATGTCTAATCGAATGTCTAACGTCTAATTCGATGAATTAGACATTCAAAACGGGTTTGCCCGAATGTCTAATCGAATGTCTAACGTCTAATTCGGTGAATTAGACATTCGAAATGAGTTTGGTCGAATGTCTAATCGAATGTCTAACGTCTAATTCGGTGAATTAGACATTCAAAACGGGTTTGGTCGAATGTCTAATCGAATGTCTAACGTCTAATTCGGTGAATTAGACATTCAAAACGAGTTTGGTCGAATGTCTAATCGAATGTCTAACGTCTAATTCGGTGAATTAGACATTCAAAACGAGTTGGGTCGAATGTCTAATCGAATGTCTAACGTCTAATTCGGTGAATTAGACATTCGAAATGAGTTTGGTCGAATGTCTAATCGAATGTCTAACGTCTAATTCGGTGAATTAGACATTCAAAACGGGTTTGGTCGAATGTCTAATCGAATGTCTAACGTCTAATTCGGTGAATTAGACATTCAAAAAGAGTTTGGTCGAATGTCTAATCGAATGTCTAACGTCTAATTCGGTGAATTAGACATTCACAACGGGTTTGATCGAATGTCTAATCGAATGTCAAACGTCTAATTCGGTGATTTAGACATTCAAAACGAGTTTGATCGAATGTCTAATCGAATGTCTAACGTATATTTCGGTGAATTAGACATTCAAATTGAGTTTGGTCGAATGTCTAATCGAATGTCTAACGTCTAATTCGGTGAATTAGACATTCAAAACGGGTTTGGTCGAATGTCTAATCGAATGTCTAACGTCTAATTCGGTGGATTAGACATTCAAAACGAGTTTGGTCGAATGTCTTATCGAATGTCTAACGTCTAATTCGGTGAATTAGACATTCAAAACGGGTTTGCCCGAATGTCTAATCGAATGTCTAACGTCTAATTCGGTGAATTAGACATTCAAAACGAGTTTGGTCGAATGTCTAATCGAATGTCTAACGTCTAATTCGATGAATTAGACATTCAAAACGGGTTTGCCCGAATGTCTAATCGAATGTCTAACGTCTAATTCGGTGAATTAGACATTCGAAATGAGTTTGGTCGAATGTCTAACGTCTAATTCGGTGAATTAGACATTCAAAACGGGTTTGGTCGAATGTCTAATCGAATATCTAACGTCTAATTCGGTGAATTAGACATTCAAAACGAGTTTGGTCGAATGTCTAATCGAATGTCTAACGTCTAATTCGGTGAATTAGACATTCAAAACGAGTTGGGTCGAATGTCTAATCGAATGTCTAACGTCTAATTCGGTGAATTAGACATTCGAAATGAGTTTGGTCGAATGTCTAATCGAATGTCTAACGTCTAATTCGGTGAATTAGACATTCAAAACGGGTTTGGTCGAATGTCTAATCGAATGTCTAACGTCTAATTCGGTGAATTAGACATTCAAAAAGAGTTTGGTCGAATGTCTAATCGAATGTCTAACGTCTAATTCGGTTAATTAGACATTCAAAACGGGTTTGATCGAATGTCTAATCGAATGTCTAACGTCTAATTCGGTGATTTAGACATTCAAAACGAGTTTGATCGAATGTCTAATCGAATGTCTAACGTCTATTTCGGTGAATTAGACATTCGAAATGAGTTTGGTCGAATGTCCAATCGAATGTCTAACGTCTAATTCGGTGAATTAGACATTCAAAACGGGTTTGGTCGAATGTCTAATCGAATGTTTAACGTCTAATTCGGTGAATTAGACATTCAAAACGGGTTTCCTCGAATGTCTAATCGAATGTCTAACGTCTAATTCGGTGAATTAGACATTCAAAACGGGTTTGCCTGAATGTCTAATCGAATGTCTAACGTCTAATTCGGTGAAATAGACATTGGAAATGAGTTTGCCCGAATGTCTAATCGAATGTCTAACGTCTAATTCGGTGAATTAGACATTCGAAATGAGTTTGCTCGAATGTCTAATCGAATGTCTAACGTCTAATTCGGTGAATTAGACATTCGAAATGAGTATGCTCGAATGTCTAACCGAATGTCTAACGTCTAATTTGATGAATTAGACATTCAAAACGGGTTTGCCCGAATGTCTAATCGAATGTCTAACGTCTAATTCGGTGAATTAGGCATTCGAAATGAGTTTGCCCGAATGTCTAATCGAATGTCTAACGTCTAATTCGGTGAATTAGACATTCAAAACGAGTTTGGTCGAATGTCTAATCGAATGTCTAACGTCTAATTCGGTGAATTAGACATTCAAAACGGGTTTGGTCGAATGTCTAATCGAATGTCTAACGTCTAATTCGGTGAATTAGACATTCGAAATGAGTTTGCTCGAATGTCTAACCGAATGTCTAACGTCTAATTCGGTGAATTAGACATTCAAAGCAGGTTTGGTCGAATGTCTAATCGAATGTCTAACGTCTAATTCGGCGAATTAGACATTCATATTTGAATGTCTAATTTAGTAATTAGACATTCGTTCGAATGTCTAATGTCTAATGTCTAATGTCCTGCCAACTTCACGCACTTCAACTTTCATAACGATTGAGCAAAAAACGTGGCCTCTAGGGCAGAAGGAAGATTTGACCTAGTGACCTCCTTTTTTACCTTATTCTGGCCCCGATTCCAATTTTTTGAAGTATTTTGAAAAAGGACAAACAAAAAGATTATATCTATGAAATTTGCATAAATTCTAGCCAGTACTTAAGGAAGAGAATTTTTTTTTGTAAAACGTTGACGGACCGACAGATGAACGCCGGACAACGGACCGATCACATTACCTCAACTCGAGCACTACATGCTAAGTTGAGCTAAAAAGTGCCTATGTGTTTTATGTCAGGAAAAATGTTAGTGTGCATAAGAATATAATTTCTAATTAAAATTGCTATAAACATTTGTAACTCTTTTGAATTAGAACTTCACAAAGATCAATATTGCTCAGTGAAAACGAGTGTCCGATTATATATCTATTTTTTATCATTCAGTCGCATGTATTTAATTGAATATACCACTTTTTGTATGGCCTTAATATCAAGGACAGTATTGTTTTCAAACGAGATGTAATTTATTACAATTTCGACGCCAAGGACTTGATAATCCATCAATTACAAATCATTATTTAAGCATTCCAGTGGGATTTACTTCAGTGCATGCAAGTAAATCATGACAAATTAACTGTCCGCTAAAGCATGTTTTTGCGTTTCTAATTTTGGTTTAAAGCGGACAAGTTAACCTTCAGATACACCCAGGCCATGAAACATTTACGAAAATTTCAATGCTCTAACATAATACATATTTTCCCCCAAAAAATATCTTTGTGAAAAATCCTGCGTCCAACAAAACTAGGCTTCTTTAAAATAAGTGTTATCTGCAAAAAGGGATTAAGACACACTCATTTGTATTCAAACAAATCCAGTCATCGTAAACAAATCAATTATAGCTTCTAATTTGTTATCAATTATGTTATCAATTATATTATGCTCGTATATAAATGAAATGGTGCAACACACAATATATCTAGTCTTATTGATAGAGCAAAGATAATTTTAATCCGAACGGGCCAGCTCCACCAGTAAAAAAAGTGTTAGCTTTTTTGTAAGCTAAATAATCACTTTAATTATTATTTAATCAAACTCTTCTTATTTTGTTCTCGTCTGATGTTTATTATTGTCGTTATGTTTTAATAATTCCATTAATTCCAACTTTCTTTACATCACAATAAAGGGTGATGCAGTCACACGGTTAACTAGTTTTTTTTTTAATTATTTTTTTTTTGTTCTGTATTTTAAAATGTTGATAGAATGGTCGGTATTGCCAGTGAAATTAGGATTTTTTTCAATTCAAGGGCGGATACTTAAAAACGACAAAGTATCTCAATTCCAAAGGTGGCATGCAAAATAAGCCACACTGCAGATTCGTTTTGGCTGGTTAGGTAATCTTTTAGTTGAAACCTTGATGCGTTGTACACACACACCCAAAAATGCTAACGGACGATTAGATGGATGGTTTAGCGGATGGAAGAACTTTGTCAGAACATAATACATGTAAGACCCTTCGGACGAATTAAAAGGGGTTGTCTTAAAAAGAACTAAACCATTTGACAGATGGTTATATTGGCATAAATAAGTTTTTGTCGATATGTGAACCCATACCTGAAAAGTAATATACATTCTAATGTCATGTAAAAGTACACAGTGTAGAAAAGCGGTATTCGTTTTGACGATGCAAACACTCATAGAAATGTATATTATATTTTCTCTGGCAAATTCCGTTTTTAGCATTTTATGTGTAATTCATCATAAAATTTATCCTTTCTATTTATTCATTTTTGGACATGAGGAAAGGGATTCACATTATAGTCCTTTTATATTAAGACATTTCAAACAAAATGTTCAATATCTAAATTTAATGGTTGATCAATTTCATCTTCCATAAAGACCAAGAGCACATCACAATTACAGTTTATGACTTTTGTCATAAAAAAGAAAAGATGTATGATCATTTTTATTACTTTTCTTTGATTTAAGCTGACTCTTTTGCAAATTATCAAAAATTGTGCTTCACCTCCACCTCCTGCTTAACTCATTACCAAGAGGGGGTATTTTACACAATATCGTACATCTTTATATTAATTTTCAATTCAAACAAGTACGACTTTTATCATACAATTTATATCTATAATGTAAAATACTTCGTCAACTTAAAATAATTCAAAGATGCAGATTTTCAAAAATATTCATTGGTCAAGTTTTTCAAAATATATACTGAAACGGGCTTAGACTTTTAAGTACAGCTCTCTGTAAAAATCATGCAAAATGGCATATTTAGTGCTACATACACTATCACCAAAAACATCATTTTTGTAAAAAATCAATAGATTATGACATAAATAAATGCTATGTAGCTCAAAAAGTCTACCCTTTAAGGATTTGTGGAATGGTAAACATTTTAATTTTTATTTGCTTTTACATAGAATATATAGTAAAAGTGGGGTTTTTCAGTGGATCTAAAATTGTAAAACCCAAGCAGATATCCAATTTAAACTTTCATAAGTTGAAAGATGATATTTTTGTGTTTTATCTGGTGTTTGTACTTTTTTGTGCAAATTTGTGATATTAGAGTAATTCAATTAGAAAGATGACGAAATTACAGTAAAATGAGCATCCCAGTCTACAAATCCAGTCTAATTCCAGTCTAATGGAGTTACTTCCCTTGAAACCAATGTCAACAAAAATGGCTGCCTCCTTTCAACTCAGATTCATTGTGACTGTATATTGGTACATCGCGTGGAAAATATGACAAATTATCAGAGGAAAAGTTATTCTTTTTAAAGAACAGCGATATAGATCAGTGCATGGCCACCTAAAATCGAACAGGGATTATCATTAGAGGGAAATTTACTCGATCTGCAAGCCTAAAAAAGCATTGCTAAATCAGCTGAACTTAGGGGCGGATTTTGAAGCTATAGTAGACTGCCCTGTTTGCCATAGATACCAATTTTTATTTGATTGCGACCAAAGAAGCGATGTTGCTTTCCAAAATGTCGGAGAAGGTCAAGCTCATATGTCACAGACTCGCAGGCAATGTCTCAGGTAGGAATAAGCCCTTATAAACAGATTGGATTGAATGAAGTTTTATGTCCCACTCAACTACTAAAGTCACATGGAGATGGGACCGCGGTTTAAAGTCTCAGCCAAAAGAATGGAGAGGCATGGGATCCAACCAGCGACCCCTGTGTTTCAAGTCTAGCGCGTTACCACTGCACCACCTCCGTCCCTCCCAGATAAACAGAGGATTTGCAGACAGGGGAGTTTAGGCAGTATATAGAACTTTAGACAGGAATATTTCTGATGAGTTTGGCAATGGTTAGTATTTTGTCACAACTTCTTCTTAACCCTTTCCCAAACAAGACCTGGTTTTGACGTCCTTAATAGAAAATGCTTTGGAAAACATTGAAACAAAAGAAGAAACTACTGATAACCAACAGTTTCTCCTTTTGTCTCAATATTTTCTGTGCCATATTTTACACAAATTATATGATCTTTAATAAAATCCATTTTGTCATTTGTGGTAGTTTTGAATTGGACCACCCTTAAATTTTGTTGTTTGGGAAAGGGTTGAATTGGACTTTAATCTCCTACCATTGAAGCTGAAAGGGACTCCAGGTTTGCAGTATATTTGTGTGTCTTTCAGGCCAATCAATTAGTTTTCCATACTTTTTTTGTGGCCCAAAAAATTTTCATGCTCCCCGAAAAAATTTGGGAGAGCATATAGTTGCCTAGCTATCCATCCATCTGTTGGTCCGTCCACAGCCAGATCTCAGCAACCAATGGTCCAAATTCAACGAAACTTATAATGTGAACTCTGTGTGATAATCCCTATTGGGACTGCATTCTCTGTTTCTCAAATTGAGGCTGTGTCACAGAAAAATTATAGTTATCATAACTCAATGACCAGATATTATCAATTAATTAATTTAAAAGTAGCTATACATCTACTTTCATTTCACTTCATGTCTTATTTTCAGAATGATGAATAGGGTTCTGGTTCAATTTTATCAAGTAAACAGTGACATGAATGATAATTTTGATCAAACAATAGTATTTTGCTGATGTAATTCTAAAACCCTGCAACTACAGCTTAATTGAAGCTGTAGTTACAAGATTTTATAAAAACATAATGGTAAACCTAGTCTGTCTTTGCACAAAATTCATTTTTATTGATTATCATTGACTATGTTTGTCTCTTTTATTTTGCAGAATGATGAATTGGTTATTATTGGCTTTAGAGAAAGAATGAATTTTGATTCAGGACCCTCAAATCAAAAGATAATGGTGAGAATCCTCAAAGAATATTTACTAACATGGAATGTTATTTATCAATTTCTAATGTTGTTTTTTTTACTGGATGCAAAAAATTGTGTGTTAAATATTAACCCTTTCCCAAACGGCAAAATTTCAGGG